>BSXT01000642.1:0-30032 GCA_030267785.1 Phytophthora fragariaefolia | reverse complement strand
CTTCAACCGGAATTCTCGTCCCGATAATCGACAACTAGGCCGAGACAACCGTTCACGACAATATGGACCCTGCGCTGCATGCGGCAGCCCATACCACTCCGTACATTTCTGCAAGAGGCGTTGCAAATTGTGCAAACAAGTGCACGATGCTGGCAAGTGCGAAGTCTTTCAAGAAATCGCCAACCTCGTCCGCACCAAGATGGAGAAGAAGGACTTGAGTCCCGAGCTCCAGTCAGTACTCTACAACGACCATTTAAACTAGGCAGCCCGCCAACTGAAACTGGGTTGGTCCCTATCGGGCTGCCACAGTTGGCCGTACCTGCGATCGAGGCGGAATGCATTTTCGCTTTCGTGGGTAAGTGCGAATGGCCGAACGATGGAGACGATATTAGTGTGAATACGACGGAAACGGAACAGGAGAGAGGCACATGCCTCGGTGGAGGTGAGAGAAATAAAGAAACCCAAGAAGAAGTTAAAGGAGAAGGTCCCGACAACTGGATCTTGAGTGCTCGCCAAGAGGAGGAACCACGCCGAGAACTCGCCAAGGAAGTACAGCTACTGCCAGGCGAGCGCTTGGGATGGTGGTCGGAGCAGAAATTCGACCGACGAGTCAGAATGAGGACACTGGTAAACGGATCCGTAAACAACACGAGGACTCGGATTTTGCTCGACACGGGAGCTAATGTCAGCGTCATTTCGGAGAAATATGCGAGAAAATTGCGTTTGCGGGGGTCCTAGGGCACGGACGATGCATGGAAGTCCAAGGGATCACGAAGGGAAAGACCACGACAACTCGCCGAGCCTCGGTCAAGATCACTTTGGGCTGGGAACGAGTTTACGTTTTCGAATTGTGGATCATGGACCACAACGCGGGAGTTGACGTAGTCCTCGGCATGGATTTTATGATCCCCGCCGGGGTTCGACTGGATTTGTTCCAGGCGAACGCCAAACTTCCCGACGAAGTCATGATTCCTTTGATCAAGACAATGAGCATGCTCGACGAGCCAGAAGTACCGCAGACTGAGGAAGGGCCGACAGAGTCAACGGCAATTCCAGGTCGAGAATGGCAAGAGTTCAAGTTGCGGCGGAATAAACCACCAATGACAACTCACGAGCTATGGATACGACGAACTGAGAAGTTAATTCCTTCGGTAACAAAGTTTCACAAGGGCAGACCCACGCGAGTCCGCTTGACGAACTTGACAGATAAGCTAGTGTTGCGTCCAACCCACTTGGCTACCGATAGGAACCCTCCCCAAGCAAGTGAGATACGTGCGACTTGACTCCAAGAAGTACTCGGAGTGGCAGGTCCTCGCATATGAGGCCGTTCGTGACAAAACCCTTTTCCGTCGTGAACGGGAATTGTACGAGGAGTGGCTGGCCGCCCAGCCCCCGGCAGTGGACCGCCCATCCTACACACGACCCACGCAGATACTACGCCGATATCTCGACAACTCAGATAGCGATTCCGGCGGCACGATAGCGGACGAGGAAGCCGAGGAGTCATCAGTGGATGAAGACCCGGCTGGATCACATGAGGTTCACGAAGGAATCGTGTCCGTAGCGATTTCAAGCCGCCAACGGCAGGAGAGATCAAAACAGCACATTCAGGAAATGCTGCAAGCAAAGCCAGAGAAACGGTTCATGAAGCCGTAGTTTCGGAAGCTATGACGAACAGTGAACCACCAGGCTGCTCACCAGGCGTGCCAATAGAGGTCGCAACGACCATTGACGCCTCTACCGACAACTCAATCGACGTTCTGGAACAAACATTTGTCTCGGTAGTACGCGTGCTTACTACAGAAGGCACTGACAGGGGTGACGACAACACATATGAGCATGTTGCTGCTGAATTTGAACTCGAAGATTATGCAAAAGAACTATTTCCACAAATTTGGAGTTTTTTATTAAATTTAAATTTTCCAAAGTTATATCTATTAACTATATATTTTGAACCAAAAATAAATAATTATTTTGATTTTATTTTTTCATCATTTATTTATATTTTTATAATATTTTTTATTTTTATTCTTTTTTTATTTTTTAATAATGTTCTTCAAATTAAAATAATTATTAAAATTTTGTCTATTTTTATTAAAGTAAAAGGTGTAGCCTTCTTGCCCGATTTGACAGAGCCAGCTGAGACCAAGCTGGATTACACGGCAAATAATGTCAGGAACCCCGAGTTGTCGGCAGAACAACAAGCTAGCTTGATCGCAGTACTGAAGAATCATGATAAAATAATGATCGCTAGCGGCAACGCGCTGCCTCCACCGGCTTACGACGTCGTTTGCGACATTGATGTCGGGGGACATGCGCCGATCAAGCAACGCGCGCGCCGAATCTCACTCCGACAACTGAAAAAGCTGTATGAACTGCTCAAGGGGCTACTCCAGGCAGGACTTATCGCATTTTCCGACAACCCGTGGGCATCCCCGATAGTCATTGTATTGAAGAAGAACGGTCTCGACATCAGGCTATGCATCGACTATAAGTTGGTAAACGCAGTGACGATGATAATGGAATACGCAATGCCACTTGTCGACGACCTACTCACGGACCTCGAGGTATATTTGTGGTTCTGCTCGCTTGATGCTGCAAGCGGATTTTGGGCCATCATGATGACAATGCGGGCACGTAAAATTTCTGCATTTGTGTGCCCACTCGGCCATTTTGAGTGGCTACGCATGCCCTTTGGCCTCAAGAATGCGCCGATGATTTATCAGCGCATGATTGACAACGCTCTCTGGGGCTTTGTGCAGCCCAAGGGTGGCTGGCGAGTTCTCGCGGACCGGATGCAGGCTGCAGAGGAACGTGCCGATAAGTCACGACAACGCAGGAACGAAGAGTCAATGCATTGGTCAGCAAATCCACAGAACGTCAGGACAAAATTCGATGGAGCCCACGAAGACTCCGTCACAGCGGACCCAGTGTGACAGCAAATTAGCAGCCCGATGCCGACATGTTTACCGCCAGCGAAGCCGATACATCAACTTTAGTCCCAGTCTTCGACCGACGATCTTTCGTCGACATCTGCTTTGGCGGTAAAACGTTCGACGAATGCCTAGCGACACTGGACTACCGAGTCGTTTTATGGAATGCCGAGTCACCGTCAGCTTCTCCAAAAACATTTTTGCGCAATCACGAGTGGGATTCTTGTCCCACGGGACGGCATGCGAGCCAATGCAAAGAAGCTAACTCAGATCACCAAGCTCTCATTCCCGAAAACCAAGAAAGGAGGCCAATCTTCCTCGGTGAGTCCAATCTTTTCTTGGTGTAATTAATTACTACGGCCGCTTCATCCAAGATTTTGCTGCATACTGAGCCGCGCTCTACCAGCTCAAGGGCAATGATTTTGAACCAGGGGGTGGTTTATCGATAGCCCGACGAAGGTTCGCTGCGCTTCAACGAAATGTCGCCGATGCCCCTATATTACGGCATTTTGACAAGTCAAAAGAAGTGCACCTGATGTTATTTGCGAACGAGTGGGCACCCAGTACGACAATCCTAGAAATGCATGACGACAAGTTACACTCAGTGCGGTTCTGCGGTCGCGTCCTTAAGGACTCAAAACTCAAGTATCACCCGGCTGAGAAAGAGGTGTTGGCCTTGCGACTAGTACTAAACGTGTGCTACTCGCAACTCGCGGGCCGACAACTGAGGGTATGCACCCGTTTCTCAACTTTCGATTGGATCTACAAGTCGAAATCGCTGTTGGGTAGCGAATCCCTTCGCGGTGATACTTTTACCCTGGCATTTAGTCGAGCAACGAGTCAAAGAAAATGATTGCTCCTTCACGCAACTGCTCCATGCCACGGTAACCAACTTTGTCGACTTGGATGAAGCACTAGCACCTGTGGCACTACCAAAGCAAGGGTCGCCGACAACTCGGCTGGACCCCAGCTTGCTATCCGCGTGCATACCGATATCGCATGACGGCTTTGTGATCTCCTTTGATGGGTCAGCAAAACCCCGAAATTTGAGGGCTACGGCAGCTGTTCCTGGATTGTGTGGCGACTTCCCGACTGGAAAATAGTGACTGCTGCGAGTGCGTACGTCGACGCCACCACGGTAAATCTCGCTGAGTACACCGGCAGGAATAATAGTGTAATCGCGGCGCTGGAACTTGGCGCCGACAACTTAATTCTCGTGGGGGACTCGAGGCTCGCAATCCAACAATCCCTAGGGGTGATCGCGTGTCTAAAGGAGTCGCTAATGGCCATGAGGAACCGGCGCGAGGAGCTAATGACACGACTCCGATCAGTGAAATATCTTCACGTGGTCCAAGAATATAACGCTGCCGCCGAAGCCCTAGAAGCCAAAGTCTCAAACGCTAAGCGAAGAGCGGAAGAGAGAACGCATCCAAAAAGTCATTTATGAGACGTCGGTAGAAGAACCAGAAGTAATTCGACCCGCGGAAAGGAATTTTGTTAAAATTGCAAACGAAATAAACCCTTGCCTCGAAAACCCTTAGCGGATTTCGTCCAAGACGAACCAGACGCCATCTCAATTATGACACGACATCAGAAAAAGTCAATGAGGAAACACGTCAGATTTGCCAACAACCCACCGCAGAAGAACGCCAGAAGAAATAACACTGTCAACAGAGACAACGATACGTGTCCCGATTGTTCAAACGACAGCTTAAATGAACTCGATAGACGCCCAGACAACACAAGTGAAGACAACGAAGCCACTAGTCCCGACGACTCAAACAAAGAATCCTGAGCGCCACCAACGCCACCAAGCGCTGAAGCTATCGACCCAGTCGCAGTCCCAAATTATCGATGCCGACGGATAGGCAAAGCTCAAGAAGGGTCGTTGAAGTGGGCGAACTTGAAGGCACACCTCATCGAAACGGGGATACAAAGCAGCACGAAATGCTTGGAAAGTAATGGATCAGTTCGTGCTGTCAGAAAACGAGGTACTCTACTATGAGGGAAGGAGTCGACGGAAGCGAAATGACGAACAAGCCGAGATTGCGCTGCGTCTTGTGGTGCCCGCCACAATGCTTCAAGAGGTCTTGCAAAATTGTCACGACTCATTAGAAGGAGGCCACCAAGATGTAGTACGTACGTACCAACGGGTCAAGTATTTTTGGATCGGGTTATATACAGATGTCGAGAAGCACGTGGGACCCTGCCCGGATTGCATTTCAAGCAAATGTAGACCTCATCTGCCAGGACACTCACCGGGGAACACACTGGCCAAATTTCCGTTCGAACTGGTGTCAATGGACTTGGTCATACCTCTGCCGATATCTCAGAGAGGGAATACCGCGCTATTGTTGTTTCAGTGCTCTTTCACAGGGTTTTTCATTGTGAATACTATGTCAAATGCAGACGCACCCCGAGTCGCCCAAGCATTTGAAGAATGCGTGTACCGACGATTCGGCGCGCCATCATTGATCAGACACGACATCGACCCGAGGTTCATGAGCGAGGTGTTTCAAGCATTTGCTGAAATGATGCAATCGAAGTCCAGAGCGACTCGTGAGTTATCGCCCACAAGCAAATGGGCAGAAAGAGCGCTCCGTGAAGCCGGTAATCCAATCGGTGCGAGTTTATTGCGAAGTCTCACTACAACAGGACTGGGACGAGATCGTCGAGCGACTTGTGTTTGCTATCAGCAACCCATGGATACAACTCGAAAGGAAACATCCTTCTACTTAGTCCACGGCTGGGATACACGCTCAACTCTCCAAGCCATGACATCGTCACTACGACGAGGAACTGCAAAACAGTCCGAAGCGCTGGCATGGAAATGCGAAATTAACCGGCAACAGGAGATAGTACTAGAAATTGACAAGGAATACCAAGCAACAGAGAAGGCTCGACGAGCAAAAGAGCACAATGAGTCACTGAGTCGGCAGGAACGTGCCACGGCAACTCAAAACGACCCCAAGGACTCGCCGGCAGAACCCCAATGAATCATCGACGTATCAGCTAGGTCCGAAAAACGGTCACCACCACTCTTCGAAGCAGGCGGTAGGGCCTGGTAATATATGGAGAGAGTTAAGCCAGGACTCACGAAGAAACTCGCCCATCGAGTCCACAGGCCCTTTCGAATCAAAAGGAATGTGGAGGAATATGCGTACGAGCTCGGGCTACCGGACCAATGTGGCAGCCGGTTCCACCCAGTGGTTCTTGTATCAAGACTGAAGCCCGTGAATGAATTCCAAAGTCGACCAACCTCGATGTATCAGAATGATCCCGACTGGATTTTGACGATGAGTTACTACCGAAGACAGCTGGGAACCAGACCAACTTGCTGGTGAATACGAGGTTGAGACCATCCTCGACGACAAACCACCACCCTAGACAAGTACCGAACGGTCAGTACGCGAATTCCTGGTGAAATGGGTTGGTTACGATGAACCAACATGGGAGCACGCTTCTAATTTGAAATGGGTTGGTTACGGTGAACCAACATAGGAACCCTCTTCTAATTTGCGTGTGGAGGCCTGCTTTACGACTATCTCCGATGCGAACGTAGTGAGCACTGTTTTCAGATGGTTTAAGTGGCAGACGAAGACGAGCAGACCATCACGACGTCTCAAGCTCGATTTGAACTGCGCCTGGGGCTATTCAGCCCAGGAAATGGAGACGAAGAAATTTACTGCAGGACATTGCATGCTTATATAGGAATCAAATGTGTCTCGACTGGAATTAAAGCAAAATGAACCAGCTAGAACGACGAAATATCAACTCGAAACTAGCAGCTCGGTCGCCGAACTTTGAAACGATAACCGCCCAGCGAAACTAAATCTCGGTGACATCATCAGAATCCGCGACAGCAACCTGGATCAACATCTGCATCTGGGCGTCACTTGCCGGAGCAGGAAGCGTGGAGCGGACGGGACCGGTGGGCAGGAGCGGAGCGCCTGACACGGACTAGTATGGAGAAGCTGGAACTGACGGAACTTGCAGCCAGCTCAACGAAATCTCATGTGGATCCAGAGGTGGGTCCAGCACAACCTGAGCACGGACCGTATCACGATAATAACCAGCTGGAACAAACAGTGGGAAGGAGGGATTACACGGTACAAACGTGGTGTTGTAAGGGTGTCGAGCAGGCACATCAACCCATTCGTTACGCGACGGCTTTTTCTCCTCCAGCGCCGACAGCTCACTGAGCCAGTCCACAGTCGGCGGCGCCCACGTGAGATGCTCCAACTAAAACCCAGGGATCGACGGTTCGAACATCACCTCGATATCCACGTAAGGAAATCGGTCGTTGCGACACCACTCCCACAATGTGCAGACCAACTTCTGGTAAAGCCGGTTGCCGCGTTGTGTATAAACCATCCAGCGGTCCTTGGCGGCATCTATGCTGGCCCGAAGAGAAAGACGGGAGGCCTCATCGAACGACTCACCAAGCGTGCGATAGGGCACCTCGAATTACAGCTCGACAGAGCGAGCCGGAATCCAGTGATCCCGTTCCCACCACGCAAACCCTAAGGTGGCATACCGAATCCACGAAATACGATAACACCGAAGGCAGATGGGAACGGGGTGCTTGCTGGGAAACCTTGCTTAAAATAAACACGCCTGGGGGGGTGTCGTCGGAGACACTACCACGGATGACTGGGGTTGGTATAGTCCATAAAAGTCTTCAAAGTCGCCGTTGTACCCGGAACCTGTGGTGTCGAGATTCCGTCAAGAAAGCTCGTAGCTGTGCGCCAGCTGAATGCGCCAGGGGGTTGTCGGAACAATCTCAACCCAACTGGGTGGCCGCTGATTGGCTGAGAGGGCCAGTTACGACACGACGTCACATCTGTTTTTAGTGCGCCACACCACTGGAATAGGGCGTAACAGCCGGAATCCAGCAAAGGGAATGGGCGTACCTCTGAGCCGTCGCTGTCAAGACTTATTGACAGCGACATTTCAACTTGCAGTTGAGTTGTCGCCAGGGGTCGCCGACGCTCCAAGAAGTCGCAGGAGTTCCAAAACGGACACATTTATACTTGATATTTGTATAGGACATTAGGAAAAAGAAGATATATTAGGATAGCCTTCGGGCATAAATAAACAGAACAGCTTTTCATTTCAACTACTCAAGGGCGACGTTCGCCATCCGGTTCTTTTACTAGTATTGTAGTAGGTGTTCACCCTGGCAAATCCAAGAGACTGTGGGTTGTGTGTCAGGGTTAGGGCGCGTTATCGCCACATATTGGGAAAGGCAGAGCGCCACCCTTCAATTACTTCCCGCCGGAGTTTAGCTCCGGCAACCTCGTATCAAGCCCTATATGGCTGGGACCCTTCCTTCCGAGGGACTGAGTTTGCGTGAGTGCATCCGAGCTGTAGCTCGTGGCTAGGGGTGCTGGGCTTTGTGGGTTAGCCTAAGGGAAACCACGGCGCACAAGTGGAAACGATCTACCCGAGGAACGGGTGTGTAGTAGGGCCTTCGGGTTCTTAACCTTGTCCGACAAGCCTACCGAGTTATCGTGACTCGGTGGGTGTTGTCGAGGGAGTATGCATTTGTACATTTGTGCAAAACTCTGGCGTATCCTCACACGACACGTGCGGCCGGAACTCCGCAGCAGGGACTATATAAGTCTGGCAGCTCATTGGTGGTGCACCATACGCGTGAGAGTCGTACGACGGAGAGTAGCCGTGCGGCTGGGTCTCACAGAGCCCCCTCAGCTCAGATCTGAGGTGGCAAACCTCCTGGCGAAGTGTCGACACTTCGCCAACGGTCGATCAATGGTCAACACGGTCATAGCGATCACGGCTCTCATGACGGAAGCACTTGACCTGAGCACGGAGGGCCTCCAGTGCCCCCTGCTTCCCGGGATGGGTGGCGGCTTGACCGCCAGGGCCAAGGCCCCTCCCAGAACTCGTGGGAGTCGGAAGGCCAGCTCCGGGTAGACAGCCCGAAGGCTGTCGCGACTTGGGACTAGAAGCGACAGCAGCTTCGTAAATAGTATGATGAGTTTGACATAGGCACCATACCCGCGCTCATAATGAGCGCTTTTCCCACGCTAAGCTTTCGCTTAGCGATGGGGTTGGCGAACTCAATGCGGGGTTAACGCTGGTCCATGTCAGAGTTCAGCACGAGTTCCACTTTGAGTTGATCCAATTCATGGCGTTGGAATCCTTCCTCAAGGACCCACGCCCAAAAGACCGACTCGTCTTGAGGGAAGACGGTGGTGCATTCGGGTTGGACCCAAGGGTAACCCCAGACGCACCGTTAGTCTCCGGGTTTTTGCTGAGACTACTTAATTCCTTCACAAGCATTCTGTGTGGTGCTAAAAACACACACTGAGCCGTCTCGAGGTGCTCGTGGAACAGAGGCTCGTTCTTAACGAGATCGCGCGCGGGAGCGTCTATGGAAGTATAACGTCCTATTATAGAGCGAGGGTTTTGCAGCTTATCAAGGAAGCTCGTGGCCCTGTCCCCTCGTCGGGCGGGAAATAGCCTCGGGGATAGGCTTTACCGCCAGCCGCCTGAGTTGACTGCACAGGCACGGAGGCCTGTGCTGACGGCAAGTTGCTGGATTGCAACTGGGCAACATGATAACGTTCTTGCTGCCCGTCGAAATAATTGGAGATCTCACTAGGTTCAGGGACTGCGCCCTTCTCCTCGTCTTCATCGGACGAGCAGTCGAACAGTCCCCCGAAGGGGTCGTGTGCCTTGCGACACGGCGACCGAGACGCGGAATGCTTCCTAGAGCGCGCTGGCCCCTCCTGAGCTGCAGCGGTTCCTTGGTGCTGAGTTACGGCACCTCAAACTCGTACAAGTCATTCGCTGATTGACAGGTTTCTGACAGGAAGCGACTACTGTCTGTACCCAGTATCAGAGTCACTGGCCGTCCCCGCAGCTTTCGCTTGCGGGTCCGCCTGACTTGGCGAAGGCCGTGTCTCGCCTTCAATGCTAGCGGTAGCAGCAGCAGGGGCCCGAGCTGCAGCCAAGTGAGACCCCTCGACCTCATGGGGGTCACTCTCGGCCCCCGAATAGAGCACTGGATCAGGGTCTGCAGGAGACCCAGGACTGTGGTCCCGGCATGCGAACCGTGGATTTAGGCGGTCGTCTGGAGGGAGCTCCGGCAACCTACTACGCCGCGAGTGTGTAGGTAGTGGTGTGTTAGACGTACCAGGTGATTGAATCGCCTCAATGGCTTCCGCAAGTGTTGGGGCTCGGTCGCGAGGATTTGCCTTGGGATTGGGCGCCCCGGCCGACTTCTTCGCAGGCGACTTGGAGCTGGAACGTATGCCCTTGCGGGGCACGTTCATTTGTCGAAGTGGGGACTAGTTAGGGAACAAGGCGGTGCGGCTTTGCTCCAGCGACAGAGTGAGCAACGGTGCAGAGCACCCGGTTGCTTGTCGATGGGAATCGACCGTGCAAATAAAGTATATCCTCGCACCAGGATTGATCGATATTCGACGAGAAGTGGGGAAGGATGTAACGGGGTTAGATGAAAGAGGGTCATGTCACTCTTCACGCTTCGGTTGGTGTGCCCGTAGCCACCCAATAGGGGGTTGGTGCATCTTATATTGGTTCTACTATATGTAGTAGTTAGTCTGTATTGCAGGCCAGGTTTTACCATTATCTATTTATACACTCAGTCTTAATATTACTTGTTACGAGTAAATAACCCCTTAGACCAGGGCTTACTGAACTGCCGTTCACTTGGAGTTTCTAAACTTCTTACGACCTTCCCTCTGTACAAGGTGATATATGCCCCGACACACCCTTTCAACTTCAACATGGGAAGCTCTAAGTTCATTACGTCAAAATGTAAACTCAAAACGACACACACTGATTAAACTGAAAAAGTGGTGTGAGCAAGTATGAAGGGCTATGATTTAGCAAGTAACAGACCCACCACGATATCAACTACCAGAACGACGTAGTTGCGCCGAACTAGCTTGTGAGTGCAACAGGCTCGTTCGGTGTGACTCGTCGTCAATCAACTGGTCGATAAGGCTGCCGGTAAGACTATTTTCTATGTTGTCGAGACCCACTGGAACGTATGATGTTCTCGTTGCCGCGGACGGAGCCTAAAATGCAATAGCGCTGTCGACAAGAACACCGCGAACAACTCCAAAATCCATGAGATCGCATGCATCTCTGAGAGCGGTCTGGCGTACTCAGAGAAGCGTTTCGACACTTTCACCTCCGACCAGCACTATGAGTTCATGCGGCGTCTTCTTCGCCACATCTCTCACAACCCCGCTAGATAACGTCGTTGCTGTTGCCAATACCCCCCCCCACCACGCCAACGTTGAGGACGACTTTGAGGAGGAGGCGTTGTCGGACGCCAAGCAGCTGCGCCTTGGGCTATGTTAAACCCGAACCATAATTGGTTTTCGGCCTGCCACCGCCAACCGCCAAGCTATCCTCGTCACCCCCCCCCGCATCGCACCATCAAGCAGCATACTTGCTGGTGGCAGCAGACCTCCTGTTAGATGAAGCAATTATCCCGGGTCTTTGCCACAGCTGCGCGCTACATACCATCAAGTTCCATGTAGTGGCTATCCAGTTGGAGTACATGCTTGTAGACCAGTAAGTAGCGCAAAATAAACTGTGGCGTCGGCCCTTTTGAGTTTACATTTTGACGTATTGAACTTGGAGTTTGCCATTTTGAAGTTAAAAAGGAGGATTTAGGTGATTTAGATTACGTGTTAAAATAACAATTGGAGTGGGACTTTGCTCAACTTCCTACATGTTGCTTACCGCCTATTGTTGACTATCGTACTAGCACGATCCACCACCAGAATTTTCTTCTGGCTGTAAAATCAAAAGTTCTCATCGCACGAAATTTTTAAGGCCAGTTTCACAATCCTCTACTTCTCGAGATGATACCTTTTCACTGAGCATCGCTTCACTTTCGTTTCTGCCTTCGCCACGAGACGTCTAACGGCCTACGATAAAATCCTCATCGTGCATGCACAAGAGTATTTCTTGGGCGAAGCTCGTCAACGACGCAACCCTGCAAAAGAGCAGTACGTTAGCGTGTAGCTGACTGTCTCAAGGTTTCAATGGAAATGGTGAAGTGCACGGTGGCGCACTGGAACAAGTACAACGACGCGACTTTCACGGCAGATGCTAAGCCGTGGGGGAGGCCTCCAAGGCCAGAGGCGGGACAACTTCATGTTTTTTATCGTCCATGATAAATGACCATATATATGATATAACGGGCTTAGTCAATTTGGCGCAAGATTGACGCAAAACCATATGTCCACCAGATGGTGGGTGACCAGCTGGCGTGATATAGCCTCAATTTGCTGTTGTTCTCGACGGAGATGCGGTTTTTATTTAAGAGCTGTGCGAAGCCATTAGGGGCAGGTCGAAGTAGGAAAAAGACATAACTTGAAAGAGATCGAAGAAATGCTATTGGTCCTTTTTCTTTGTCGCATCTCTGTAGAAAAAGACCTCGCCGTGGTCATTAAAAAAAGAGAACAAAGAAAGAGGATGCTAACACGCCGCCAGAAGGCTCTGGCGAGCATAGCTGTCGTATTTGCGGCCGTCGCGGCCAGCGCTAGCGACAAGCGTCGATGGCCCAAGCCCCATACTCGTCAGTTTTCGGTCCGCAGCAAGACCTGGCGGCGTGTGCTTCGTGACCCCGCGTATGCGGAGAGCTGGTTTCCTGTCAAATTACGCTGCAACCGCTCGACATTTGTGGCTTTCGTTGACAGAATACAAGAACGATGGCCTCGCCTCCGTCGCGTTCCCCGCCCAAACGCCCACTTCAAGATCAGGGAGCGCGTGGCGGCGGGGGTATACTATCTTTCGCATGGTGGGAGTGCATACAAAGCAGGTCAAGTCGTTGGCGCTTGGAAACACACACGCGTTGGCATACATTCGACAGGTGGTTCATGTTGTGTCTTCGTTTGCTGCAGAGAGTATTAGACAACCCTCATCGCTGTCGGAGTTGGAGGAAGTGATGTCCGGGTTTGAAGCAATCGAAGGATTTCCTGGTTCTGTTGGAGCAATCGACGGTGCCCTCATCAAGATTAAGCGCCTGGAGGACTTTGATGGGTTTTATTGTAGAAAAGGCTTACCAACACTTAATATTTTGGCCGTCGTTGACTATCGAATGCGGTACACAGCGTTTTCTATCCGAAACGGAGCCCAGAATGATTAATCTGTCTTAAATCGTTCGCATTTTGGTCAATTCCAGCTGGCTTGCTAATATTTCCTGTAGCCTCTTCATCTGCGCGAATACGGCCAGATTGCGCTTTAACGACGTGGGATTTGTTCTTCAGTTGGTCAACATCAGCTTCAGTTTCGTGCTTCTTGTTGAAAACGTCCTTGATGCTCTCCCACAGATTGGTAAGCTGAGCTCGACGTTTGGTTTGTTGAAATCCTTTTCCATAAGTAATCATGCGTTCCGTTAACAGTGTACGCAGCCGACGTGTCGTCCAGTGAAGCCGTGGTGGTGCCTTAGAGATCACCGTGGGGGACTGAAGAGCGGTTGCAGGGGTCGGTGGGGCTGCAGGGGTCGGAGGGGCTGCAGGAGTCGGTGGAGCTGCAGGGGTCGGTGGGGCTATAGGGGTTAACGGGACTGCAGGGGTTAACAGAGCTGCAGGGGTTGACGGAGCTGCAGCGGGGGCATCTTGTAGGGTTCCATGTTGGGCTTGTGGCAGACCCTATGGTGGCGCTTCTCGATCTCTTCTATCGCGCGAAGCAACGCGTCGGGAAGGCCTGCCCATGCCAGCGATTTTTTTCAAAGAAGGAAGCCAGTTCAGTGCAGATTGCCAACACACAAAAGAGATGTCCACTTCGACCTCACGGTGCATTTAGCCCTTTTATTTATCTCGGTTTTTACTTCGACCTCCCCCTTAGCGGCTTTGAAGTCGTTGTTAGACAACTTGAACGAGGAAATACAAAGCTTTGCTGTAAAAATAAATATCGTGTTCGTCCGACTTGTGACTGCGAAGATATGCTATCTCGAAAAATGGTGGTGGGTTTCATTCTGCCAGCTCAATATGAGGAATATGGTGATGTGTGCAATCACTAGTTCAAATTACACAGTGAAATAGTATCATAGCAAATTATGGAATATGCGTCAGAATGGGGTGTTCGTTATGGCGAGCGGAAGCTTTTGCCGCAGGGTCTGAGCCAACGAATAGGTTGGGAGAGTCAATTCGAGCTAGGAATTATTTGCACCACAACCGGTAGCATGAAGCGACTACCCAAGGCATGCGCGATTTCAAGAACAAAGATCGTTGGGTTCCAGACTGACGACGGAGCGCAGAAGCGAACGACATTCCGTCATCCGTGTCCAGGTCTCCCCAATATGGCATATATAATGTATTTGCTGGTAAAAAAAATCGTCTGAATAATAATGCAATTATGCTCCTGCATAGTTGTGCATTTTGTGCCGAACTGCTTGAACAGTACCTACGTCCCATCCATCCCTAATGTAAGAGAGAAACATGAGCACTTCCAATATGTTGATGTTCATACTCTGCCGAAGGTCAGAGTAAACCAGTTTGGCCTACCAAAAAAAACCTCTCGCACTCGTTTGAGGTCGGAGGCGCATATGCCAGCGACATGTACGAAGTGGTGCCACAAGTTGTCGTTTTGAACACAGGCGCTAAACCTGAGCGAGAGGTGTCTGCTGGTGTGGGATCAGCTGCCGGCACCTAAAAATCGTACAAGCCTCTTGTACACGTGCGGTTAGCCGAGCCCCAGCAATAATCTTGGAGATACCGCTCTCTAGCGCTGAATAGTCGACGATAGAATCATCAGGCGATAGCCTCTGCTTCATCGAGGGATACTGACGTCCCACCCAGTCGAAGACCCGTCGCGCGCCAAAAATGAGTTGTTTGACTATCGCGGGCTTTGAAGCTTTCCTAAAGCTCGCCTGCACAATTCCCTGAACTGGTGGTTTGAAGCTTTGAGTGGTAAATCACTTGGTTATCATATACTATAATATGGTGAAAATATGCTAACGTTTATTGATGGCCTCTCAATAATAATTCATTCGCCAGTATGATAATGTATTATAAATGATATGTCGGCAGCGCTGTCCGTGTCCGTGGAGAGGAAGCCATTAATTGTCAACGGATGCCAGTTGGAACGGGAAATCAGTTGGGGGTCAATTAGTGGACAGCTCAATACTATTAGTGCTGGCGTTGTTGATTAAAATGGATTATCTTAGTTGTTATCAATTCACATGAGCTATTCATGAGCAAATGTTGGTCACATGCATCCTCGAGTCTTTGTGGGTATGCTTTCGTTGCTTCTTCATTGAGTTTGATACGAAGTGTGTTCTACGTGATAATTATTTAGCAAAATGTGCTTCGTTTTTGTGATATCTGTCATTTGTTGTAGCAGGTTTAGCTCACAAGGTTTGTGTTCGATGTCGCGAACCGTTCCCTAGGGGGGGCGTTCCTGCGCTGTATGGGAGTAGAAGCCAGAGGCTGGTAGGCAAACCAAGATACACACTCCAGCAAGCAACCTAAAATAAAGCAACTTGTTGAGTAAAGGGTAAATTCACGACTAACAAACCTTTCTTCTTGTCTTCCTAGCTCCTTGGTCTCCCGCGTCACGCTCCCGCGCTCTCTGTACCCACCCGTGTCGCACGCCACGCTTGTGGACCGCTCGGAGCATCCGCACTCATCCCGTCCGGCGCACCGCGATCGCCCGCTTGTCCTTCCTTGCTTTCTTGTTTCCTGCCATCCGTCCTTGGTCCAATAGCGCCGCCAGATCTGACTTGCCCGCGCGATCGGGAAATGACAACGCTTGGCCGCCAGTAGCAATCCACCAACCGCAGCGGTAGCCGTCCCATACTGGGAAGCAGTCAAACCAGATGACCGGCCCCACGCCTCATCGCCCCATACGGGGTTCAGCTTCAAACAGCTGTTCCCCAGGCGATCCCGAGCGAGGACGGATACCACTGGAACGGTACGGCCCGTTCTCACTCGGGACACCGACTTGAATTCTACCGTTGGCTGCATTTTTCAACCCAGCAATATTGCCGATAGTCCCATTAGCCAAATACAAGGAAGGCGATGCATTTGTGTACATTGAGCTGGTATATTTATCGCTTCGGACGGTGCGG
Organism: Phytophthora fragariaefolia; assembly: GCA_030267785.1. Lineage (NCBI taxonomy): Eukaryota > Oomycota > Peronosporomycetes > Peronosporales > Peronosporaceae > Phytophthora > Phytophthora fragariaefolia. The sequence continues at coordinate 14,018 of BSXT01000642.1, read as the reverse complement.
TGCACGCACCGCAAATGCGGGCAGGCCACGAAGCTCACGTAGGTTACTATTTGATAGATGATAGAGAGGAGATATGTATGTGTGTGTGAATGGTAAGCGACTCTATAGCACTTCATCAGTGTTCACACGCGTGAAGGGTTGACGTTATCCAAGTCCTTCACGCGTGTAAGAATTGAATTAGTACAACCTCAGCAGCAGAATACTTTACGGAAAATGCGTAATAGCTTCCGCAGAATTTTGCCCGTCGCCGACACGGGTACATCACCTGAGAATTGCACTTTAGGAAATGTAGATGAGAGCATGAATAACGAATGTCTGCTATATATATATATATATCAATTCGCAATTGAAATGAAACAATTACAGAGCATAAATTGATATCGACAGGTAACACGGCTCCTTTTAGTTAATTATGCCGCTTTTCGGAGCCCTATGTACGTATAATACGTGAAGCGAGGCCACTCAGACACTGAATTGTGGAGGGCTTAGCGTACAGCCGACGAAGAATCATCAACATCCGCCTGGAAATGAGTACGTGCTCCAACTCAGCGTACAGTACCTTCTTGATGAGACACGAGTCCAGTACTGTACCACCATGGAGGCGCGAAGCATCTTCTTGCGGCAGTGAAAGTCGACCGCGATTAGTTGAGAGGGCTCTCCTTGTCGAGGATACTCATCACTGATGACTTGCCCGGCGCTTTTTTCCAGAGTGAACTTCTTTCGAGCCCATCTTTCTGTGTGGCGAGGGTCCACGTAGGCTACCAGACGCTCATTGCACAGGGATCGAGCTGCTGTTGTTTAGTGGGCCGCATTCTTCGTGCATGCTCCTGCATTTTGCGTCAAATCCGAAATTCCCGCCCAGATTCAAATCCTCCTAGTCATTGACAGCATTCATTATCATTATCCAGAGGGACTGGACTGTGGCAGTCAGGGTTTGGTAGTAGAATAGTAGTGATAATAGTAGTTTAGTACTTATATATTTAGTAGATATACTACTGGCGGTTTGGCTGAATAGTACAGCAATCAGAATAGTAGCAAGGAAATGTGGCAGTAGTAGTACTATTATCACTGATATAGTTCTCCAAACTTCTTTTTGTGTCGGAGGTCGCGCGATCTTCAAGGCGCGGAAAAAGTTGGCATCACCGCCCCCCCCCCCCGATTTTCGCTCCATCGCTAATTTATTTATTCGCGGCTGAAGCAACACACAAATGAAGTGCTCTAAGATTGGGCTAAGATTGGCTGTCAATTCGGGACATAGCGGCGACATTTTCTTGCTGTGTTTGCGACAGGCACCTACATCATTTGTGCAGCAACGAGCTCTCCACTTAGCCCGATATTGACCTCCCAAAACGGTAACGAGGCTGCGTTGATATATTTGCGTATGTCATGTTTTCCTAACACTGTCTGAATAAAGGTTCTGCAGTCCCATGCGTGCAAGCCAATTATTCCGTACTCACAGCGATTCTCAGGAGCTTACAGCAAATAGCATATCTGGTAGCTCGTGTTCGAGCGACGCCACTGTGATCGATCTTGCGCAAGGAGATGTAGAGGAGGAAGCGGAAACATCTCCGTATGACATTCCTGATCATATTGTCCATAACCCGCCCAAGAAAGGAAAATCATACAATACCCGAGCAAAGAAGATTACGAACGGATGCTAACCTAGCTGAGTGTGTGAGATAGGAAAGTGCAACGTCTGTGTCTGGAACGATGAGCAGCTGTGAGAGAACATTGACGTGTGCTGTTGGTTCGCTAAAGAAGACGAGAAAAAATATCCGACTATTGTAAGCTCGCTCGAGTCTGGCTAGGTCGATGTTGCTCGACTGCCTTCCAAGAACGCGTATTCTCGACCGGATCCTTTGTAATGAGCCCGCTTAGGATGGGGGCCGACAATGAGCGAGCCCAGCGGCAGCTAATACTGCGCCACAATCGCCAGGAACTGAGGCGCTTGGAGGTAAGCAAGCTAAAGCTATGGAAGACGTCAACATGGGTACACAGTGTTTAGTAGTGATACTACTATCGCTAAAATCACTCTGCTACAGTAGTAGTAGTGATACTGGTTCAGAGCCGAGTAGTAGTAGTATCACTACTATCCCAAAATTCTCACTATTACTAAACCCTGATGACACTACTTCAAGCATTTGCCTCTACAACTACATCGTATCCTCTGAAATTTATTTCAAAGTTAAGCAGCGATTGTATTCATGGTCTGATTTTCTTCTTCTATCTACTCCTTCTGAAGGCGTTTCATTAAATAAATTCGATACCACAGGTTTCATTAGAAAACATTTGTTAAACGACAGTACCGTTAAAAAAATCTTAATAGCCTTGCTGTGACAGGGATCACACGCACCGCATCGATGAGGAAACGTAGCACGCTAACCTGGACAGACGCCGGGCGTCACTGCAGCTCAGTATGTAAAAGGTCTGGCCTCCCCGGTCGCTATTGGTACCCGGTACCAATCGACTTACTCACTCCAAGGTTTGAGAGACCCCTAACCTCTTAATTTGGGTGAGCCTTCGATCAGGAATATGACGACTCGGGGACGCTCCCTTCGGAATATTATATCCGAAGGTCCTAGTGTGTCACACACGGCTGGTGTGTAACACATCAAGAAGAACAATCAGTCCCTGACTGCCAGATTTCTTTCTTCCAAGAAAGGAGAGGGTCCGGCCAGCTTGACCCCGTAACACTTGCTAAAGCGTATTTTCCATGTGCTGTTACCCGTGTCAGCGACGGGCAACATTCCGCGTAAGCTATTACGCATTTTGCGTAAGATATTCTGCTGCTGAGGTTGCACTAAGGCATGCTTACATGCGTGAAGGCGTCAGGCGTCAACAATCACGCTAATGAATTGCGACAAAGACGCTTATCTGTCACACACGCACATCTACTCTCTTCTCTAGCAACATACTACGCACGCGCTGCCTGCATAGGCTTCATGGCGAGTCCGCATTACGGTGCGTTTGCAACACCACCAGCGACGTGATCGCGGGTGTCTCATCCTCCCTACCAGCAGCAGTGGTACGCCGGCTCAGTACGTTCCCCTGGTGCCACACCAGCCCCAGCGACGCTCATGGCCTAATCGTAGTGACACGAAGCGGCATCACAAATTTTGTCCGTCCCTCTAACCCTGCCTGCGCCGGGTCGAGAAAGGGACTCGACGGTAGAGATCGTTGAGCGTGTGACGAGCAAGGCCACAAGTGCGGAAGGAGTCCAAGATGGTGTCCGGAAGGAGGAGGTTTGATGCCGATGGGTATACTGAATCCAAGATAAACTACAGAAGTCGGAGCCCTGCACTCCGGACGAAGTCGTCGGGACGCAGCAATCCGGACTCTGCTTCTGGAGGGACGACCCGTCATCAAGTGATTGCTTACCTGATTTGTACCCAGAAGGTCCTTCCAGATTCCAAGTATAGTCAAGCCAAGATGTTAACGACCGACCAAGACCACCAGCCGGGATTTGCTGCGCACCGACTGCCTCCCTGTCGCCCGCCAGACGGACGCCATGATTACGCCACTTCCGACCATAGTGAAATCAAGATAAAAGAGACTGCTTTCAGAGATATTGTAGGTAGATGACCTAACAGACTAGATAATCAGAGAGTTCAATTTGCCAAGAAGGGCGCAAGTGTCTTCGGGTTCCTAGGAATCAGGAGCACTGTCAAGCAGTGAGAGGAACAAGCCTTGGCCGGAGGAACCAACCCTGCCGGCGGCCCTAAGCTGTAAGACCTGCGTTTGGACACGTCGTGACCGCGACTACCGCCGTGGAACTCTCCAACAAGGCTAAGTCCAATTAGGCGGTGATCGAGCGGCGCGCGCTCCGAAGTGACCTGTCCTATTTCATATTCCAATTGTGGGCGCTCCTTCTGGAGGTCCCATTTCATATTAACTGCGTTTCTAGGAGGTTGGGTGTGGTCACCCCTAGATCCAATCGATTGAATACTGTGTGATAGGACTGTATATTGTTTTGACTGAAGGTTGTTCTCCTTCTGGAGTTGAACTTTCCGAAAGTCTTCTGCTTGGAGTTCATTATCTCCTTGTGGGAGCTGGTGCGCGTGAGAAAAGGTTGCTACTGGATTCGACCAGTGGTCCAGAAGAAACTCGTAGAACTGGTGTAAGGACCCCCGCTCAAGGGTCCAAAAGAATAAGTAGCGGTTGTATATTTCCATATTAACTCTCTGTATATCATTCAAAGGTTGTGTAGGGAAGATCTACATGTGATCTCAACCCAGCCGTAGTGACCTACGTTTGGAGTAACGTAAGCGATCAGCACCTCACGATTTCTCTATATTAAAAACAACTCAACAGGTGAAGTCCTGTTTCACCGAAGGCAAAACGACACCGAAAGGGATTCACAAGGTCACACGCCACCTCCGTTTGCGGCACCCAGTGCTGCTTCCGGAGGCTGACCCCATTGGGAAAGTCGGAAGGAGGAGTATTTCTCCGGAAGGGCATCCCCGTGGCTACGTGCTATACACCTGGGCGAAAAAGGCGCTCACCCGCCTCGCCACAGTAGCCAACGATGTTGTCACCCGTCCCAACAGGCATCCGTTAGCAATCAATGCATCACTCTGCACGGACAGCGATGATGGAATACATAAGCGAAGGAAATTACAGTCTTCGTTCGTGAAATCGAGGACATCTTGAAATTGTCCACTTATGCTACCCCGTTGCAGTGCAAATAATTTCTAACTCGCGTAAACTTCCCGCTCACCATGACGATCATCCCATTCTAAATCTCACCGGCACATCATCGCGACCACCTGCAAATAATTTCGAATGGGCCTAATGTAATTTCTACTACTGGCCGCACTCGTCGCGATAAATACATGGTAAGGCCGAGTCTTGTATCTCCCCGCGAGAGCGGGATGGGATGTGGGACGGCGCTGCTTGGCCCAGGATCTCCGTCCGTGTGCTAAAGACGATACAGCCAGTGGTCAGTATTGCTCAATCAGAAGAGGCTTGGGTGGAGGAGACTGAAGACGAGGAAGAGATCATTGCGGAGGGCTTGCTGTTGTTGACGCTGCTGCCACGGCCCCGCATGACATCCGACGCATCGCGGGGTAAGCGAAGCATCTTACTATCGCATTGTGTGGCTGGTCGTTGACGCCATTAACGCCACCAAGGAGTTGCGACTGGAGTTTCCGCGCTCGCCCACCGCACGCGAAGCAGCAGCATCTGCTTTCAAGGCATTAAAGTCTCCAAGCAGCAGCATCTGCTTTCAAGACATTAAGTGCAGTGTTGTTGCGTTGGATAAAGTGACGTGCATTGTTCAAGCCTCAACTCGGTTGCACGATTTCGTGCAAAATCAACGCTACGATTCTTCTAAAGCTTACGACATTGTCGAGTAGTGCACAAGACAGGGTCTCGTCCGTCGCCAAGGAAACTCCCTTATCTCCTTGCTAGGGCACGCGCCCGCAACACTCACTCCTGATGCAGACAATAATCCATTCATGAGAGAAGCAATGGTTGAAAAGATTAAAAGTTTGTAGCAACTTGCTGCGCTGGTCGCGCGCAGCCTCCTCGTTCTCACGGCGCGAGCGTGCTAACGGCACCAAAATAGTTACGTAGCCCATCTTGATGTCCATGTTGCCGTTCTTAGAGCGAACCTTCACGCTAAATAGCTTGCACACAGAACGGAGTTCCTTAGCCGTGTGGTCTGTTAAAATTTTCCGTAGCGAGTCGTCCGTCTCGCCAGGTTGCGGGCTTCTGATGCGCTTCACGAGGTCGGTTACAGGATCAGTCGAGGTCATCCTTCTGCGTGACTGCGTGGAGAGTTTGCAAATGAGTACGACAGTTCGGAGCTTTCCATTCATTCTCTAGTGTCCACTCGATATGCTGTCATTGTCTAGCTTCCAGCTTCTTGCTGACGTCGCCAGCGTCATATATTGTGTATCCCGCGTCCCGCGCCACACAACATCCCAGCGGGTCAAGAGGGGGTGTTGTCCCTAAAGCGTTCCGCTCCGACTCGCGAAAAAAGCTCTGATTGGTCCCATCCCGCATCCCGCGAGATACAAAGTAACATGTTGGAAGTTGAACAAAATTCCACCCCACTTAATATTTAATACTAAAAAAACAACTTAATATTTAATACTAAATGGGGTGGAATTTTGTTCACGACTGTCTAGTATCCTTTTCAAATCTGCTCGTAAGCGTCTCCCAAGCCACGACGAAATGCAACCATGGCCCCAAGCTCATCGTCCACGCCGATGACCCACCGCTTTCTTGGGAACTCTGGTCTGCTCGGGTCCAAGCTCTCTCTCGGGTCCTACAACGAGAAGTACACGGTAAAGGGATGGTACGGCGTGATGAAGATCGCATTTGAGCATGACATCAACTTATACGGTACCGCAGAGATGTACGGCAACGACCAAACTGAGGAGCTTCTCGGAGGTGCCATCAAGAAGGGCATCAAAGAAGGGTTTTGGACGCGTGAGGACCTCGTGATCTCCACCAAGATCTTCCCGGGGATCAAGGGCGTCTTACAAGGAGGTCCGAACGACGAAGGTGTGAGCCGCAAGCACATCGTGGAAGGGTTGAAGGCGTCACTGCGCCGCCTGGAGGTCGACTATGTCGACGTGGTGTTTTGCCACTGCTTCGACGCCTTCACTCCGATTAAGGAGACTGTAAGCGCAATGAATTTTCCGATCAACCAAGGTTGGACCTTCTACTGGGGGACAAGCGAGTGGTGGGCATCGGATATCCGTGAAGTGTGGAAGCTCGCGGATCGGCTCGGGCTGATCCGATCCATTGTGGAGCAGCCGCATTACAACATCCTAGCGCGCGACAAGGTGGAGTTCGAGTACGTCGATCTGTACAAGAAGTACAAGCTGGGGCTCACGACATGGTCACTTTTGGCCAACGGTACGCTGACGGCCAAGTATAGTGCTGGTAAGCCAGAAGGATCATGGTACACAACTGCCATGTTCTCCTCGGGCCCCTTTTCGGAGGGCTTCGCCGAGCGCGTCGAAATGGCAGACAAGCTGATGCCGATTGCGAAGGAGCTCGGCACGTCGCTCGCTCCGATGTCGATCGCGTCGGCAGTTTCCCACGAAAACGTGTCGACTATTCTGCTGGGGGCAAGACGTCCTCCCCAACTCGAGGAGAACTTGATGGCGCTGAAAAGTTGTGAGCCAGCTCACACCGGAGATTAAGGAGAGGATTGACACTGTCGTCAACTTCGTCCCAAAAGAGCGAAAGTTGGATTAGTTTGCAAACCGCCGGGGCCGCTACTTGTAGGCAAATAGGCGAGTTGAGGACTGCAATCTCACATGAGTTATTGCCACTAAGGATATGACCCCGACGTGGGGACGTGGGGCTCCGAAGTACTAACTGGCCCCCAATGGTAGCTTATGCGGGTCAGGTCTCGGCTTAGGTCTTGTGGAAATCGAGACCCAAACACGAGACCAATCGGGCAGCCAACATTAACAAGCATGCAATGGAATTGAAACAATCGCAGAGCGGGTGGTCATGCGGCCACCATTGTGACCGCTCGACGCTACAACAGAAAGAAGAGTACCCCCCTTGCAGGAATCTGAGTTGCCTCTAACGCGTCGTGTTCAGCGTCGTGTTACCGATCCCAGTGGGCCAGTGGTCACACCCTGACGCTGGGACCGGGAGGTCAGTGGATCGATCCCCACCGTGGGACGAATTTGCGCAAAGGCCGGAGAGGGGAATAACCATTAGTATATCCCGTTTCGATAACCCCCATAGTGTAATAATGGGGCTATACCCTGTCCAAGAGAAATCCTAGGCTCGCTCAAAAATCCATGAAATAGTATGGCAAAATACCCAGGATAGGATTCACTACTAAGTCACTAGTACTGACATCAATCCACCCAGCGGGTGGTTGGTGAGGGTATAGGTGCCTTATCTCTCCAGCGTCGTGTTCAGCATGTTGGTGAGCTCCTTCAGACACCGCCATAGACTCGGCCACTGTAGCACACTCCGAGCCTGGCGCTCCAGCCGCCTCCGAGTCTCCATTGAGCTCTTCATCCGAGTCGGGCTCGAGCTCGACGTCCGAGTCTGAGTCGCTCGAAAGCTCCGACCCAACATCCGCGGCCTCGGCCATGATGAAGGTGGGGGTGCCTGTGCCGATATCGACTGACATGTCCATCACTGTGTCGGGAATATGCGAGCTTCCTTGCGATTGATCGTCCATAGCGGCATCGGCAGCATCAGCGAGTGGTGGGAACGTGATGGGCTTGGGTTGACCAACCTTGTAGCGCGGCTTTCGCTTCGCATTTAATGGTGTCGCAACGCAAAGCTGAGCATGGCCGTGCGCAAGCGCTTTAATGCCCGCGACAACGACCGCCATGCCAGGGTGCGGTGTAGGGAAGGCTTTGTTGAGTTCATAGTATTTTGTCCATCCCGAACACGTTCCACAACTCCGGGTTTTACATCTCGGTCCACGTGTATGCGAAGTAGGGCCAGAACGCATTCCACTTCAACTTGGAGTAGGAAATTAAGGCTGCCTCGCATTTTGCTTTGATGATGCGCTGCACGTACACGACGCCGTTGGCTGCAATTTGTTTTCGATCGATCACTGTGAGCATGTCAAGCACGTCTTTCCGCATGGCAATTACGATCTCTTTCTCTGGTATTCGCAGCCTCTTCATTTTCCGTCGGACGGCTTGCTTTAAATGGAAAAAGCAACCGACCCGATTTGCATTCGGAATTGCACTCTCACCGCGTTCACGAGTGCCGCCTCGAAGTCACGCACATTTGTCTCTGGGTCTATCTCCATGTCGGTGCACGAGATCATGAAGTTGAAAATGTTCCAGTACGTGGCTTGGGTTTCGGACGTGCAGAGCACGTAGAATACCGGGACGAACAAGTCCGTCGCGTTGTCGAAGACCATCATGACAACGCACTGCCGAAAGCCATTGGGCACGTATCTAAACGTGCCGTCGACGAACAGCTTCGTACCATCGTACTTCAGGAGCTTGATGAGTGCAGGGTGTGCCAGACGATGATTCGCTGTGGCCGGTTCGCATCCTTTTGTCTTGCTTTGTAGTAGACGTGGTGGAAATGAAAAAAGGTGGTCGGAGGAGCCTTTCACCAATGAGAGCGGTGGGAGCCCGACGAGTCCATGAACATTGCCGCCGAAGTGTAACTTGCGCGTGTTGTACACACGATTGATCACTTGGTCTCAAAGGAGTCCGGTAATCCCACGGCTAGTGTCTATGTTGCTGTAGAACCGGTTGTAGACGATGCGCCAAATCTGATGAGCTGTAGTCGACAGCTCGGTGATGGGGGGCAATATGTCGATCGCCTCCTTCATCTATCTCCTCTACCACATTAACGAGAACACCGTCGACCGTCGATGTTGTAGCGCTGTCGCACGTGGGCGACCTCACCACGAAGAAGCGACCGCACCGGGTATATCGGTATACACCGAGAACGATGACCGTTGAGTGGTTTTCGGTGTGCTCCAGCGACCCCTGTATAGAGGCCGATGTCTCCAGAGAGGCCAACGACTCTAACGAGACTACTTAAGTATCGAGTCGACAGAGCGCGAGCGCTCTCTTCGTGGAAGCAAAGGCTGACATTCCATTGCCTTGGTTGATTGAAATGTTAAGGAATCGTGTGATCTGCGCGGCCTTTGGCTGAGGCTGAAACGTCTTGCAGTTCTGACACAGGGTGCACTTCAACGTGCAATCTCGCAACTTGGGCAACCTACAACGGATACGGTGCAAGACCTGACCATGAGACCAGACCCGAGGCCTCTACAAATAAATTAAGATCAATTTGGAGACCTGACCCGTATATGACCCGTGATATAGCTAACCGCCGCCAATGTTTCCTGGTGATGTCCTTGTTGCTATGTGGCTTCATCGGGCAGCCAGCGAGATGACGTGGAAGTATCGGTCGTAGTCACACTGTGAATTTCATGGTAGCAGACTGGTGGTTTTGACTTTTCTTCCGTCGTTTTACTGCGAGTATAACTATGACGAATTGGCACAGAGAACTAGCACTCCGCTCGCCCACTCAGCGTATTTGGGGTCGCGGGAGAACCGCATCCGAGTGCCGTCTCCGTTATCAGTAAACTAGGTATGCTATACTAAATATGATTGAGCTACTCTCAGGTTCAACTGCGACAGGAGGAACCAAGAACGCGACAGAATCCAACTGCCGTATCACAATACTTCACATAGCGGAACGTTTCCCTTAGCTTGTGGTGTTGGCATCGCTTTATAGTTTGCCATCTTGAACTTCTCAAGCAGTCGGCCAATGTACCCACACTGCGAGATTGATAGCATCTTACCCGGAACATATTTGATCTCCATTGATAACAAGTGACTGGCCTCGTGGTTTTGACGATCTTATCTTCCGTTGTTTTAATGCGAATAAAACCGTAATTTTGAATGGAGCGAAAACGGCGAAAGACCTGGCCATCGTGTGATGGTTGAGTGGAGCTTTTAACGAAGGGCCAGTTGAGTGTGTTCCTTGCAGTGCAGAATGAAAGTGAGATTGATTGCCGTAGGCTTAAGCTAGCAAGGCCCCGTAATACTACATCTAGAACCCCTGGAGAACTTGATCAGGCCTTCGCGAAGCTTCGATCATGTGCAAGTTACATTTATGTGCAACACACAATCTGTGACGTGATACAGTATTGCTGCTCTGCCCGCTGATCCTGCTCACACCTCAACACTCCCCCTCAACTTGCATCTCGCGAAGTCCGCTCGCCTCACGAAGCTTTGTAAGTCGAGGTGTCGGTACAGACTTCGTCAGATAGTCAGCCAGCTGATCTTCCGAGGCAACATACTCGAGTTTGATGCTCCCTTTCTCGACGTGGTCACAAACGAAGTGGGCTCGTAAGTCGATATGCTTGGCACGTGGGGTGTATCCATGGTTGACAGCGATACTGATCGCGGACTTCTTGTCGACGTGACTGGCAGTTGGACCATTAACCTTGATGCCCATTTCCCCGAGTAGGAACCGCAGCCAAACCACTTCCTGCGTCGTCATCGCCATCGCCATGTACTCTGCTTCAGCAGAGGAAAGCGCGACGGTTGCTTGTCTTTTGCTTTTGTACACAACAGGCCCACCGCACATCAAGATGAGAACACCGGAACTTGAGCGCCGTGATGCCTTGTCTCCACCACAGTTGGCGTCGCTAAAAGTCTTCAACCCGCACACCGAGAGACCAGTCTTCATGAATCGGATGCCAACCGTAGCTGTTCCTTTCAGGTATCGCAGGACCCTAATAGCCGCACGCCGGTGCATCTCACGTGGATCCTCCAAGTACTGATATAGTGTTGACAGAGCAACGCTAATGTCAGGCCGCGTCGCATTCGCAATGTGCAGCCAATAAGCTCGCGATATTTGGTTTTCTTGTCAAATCGAGCGTGACTATCACCAGGAGTAAGATCCTGACCGAGCACCATAGGATTTCGCACTGCGTTCGCGTCCTCTTGACCAAAGCGTTCGAGGAGTCGTGCAACGAACTGCTCCTGCTTGATAATCAGCTCCCACTTATTTCGGTCGTAGTTAACTTCCATACCGAGTACAAACTTCACGTCACCCAGCGACTTAACCGTAAAGCGTGCAGCAAGTGCGCTGCGGACGTCTTCAACTTGTTGCTCATTCTGTGCGCCAAGCAGCAAACCGTCCACATACAGGACAATGAATACCGGTGCTGCACCATCGGCATCACCACGATCGTGCCGGACAAAAAGTCAGGGGCTGCGCGACACTGGGAAAACCCAAGCTCGGAGAAGACAGCCCGAACCGTCTTAAACCAAACTGCAGCTGCTTGTTTTAGCCCGTACAGACTTCGTCGCAACTGGCAGATCATACCCGCAGGCACTCGCATTCCCTCCAGTGGCTCCATGTACACATCTTCGTCGAGATCACCATTGAAAAACGGCGGTTTCGATGTCGAATTGCCGAATAAGGAAGTGACGCTGACAGCAAACCGCAAGGAAAACACGAATTGTGTTCATGCTTGCAACAGGCGAGTAAGTGTGGGTGTAGTCGATGCCTTGCGTCTGCAAGTACTCAAGCGCGACAAGGCGAGCCTTGTACCTCGTATCATTTCCGTTTTCATCGTACTTGAGCGCAAAGACCCACCGGTTGCCGATCACTGTCACACCTCGCGGTCGCATCAGCAGATCCCACGTACGTGAGATCGAATTTCGCGACGAATTGCCTTCTTCCATTTTGCCGAAGCTGCTGATGACATGGCCTCGTTATAACTGCGAGGAACTTCCATCGCTGCCATGACCATCTCATAATCGTCCGTCCTCGGTCGCTTATTGTCCGGCTCACCATGTTCACGAGCGTTGCCAGAAACGTAATTATCATCATCACTTGGCGCTCTGTCAGATGAGTGTGAACCCTTGGTCAGTAGCGGGATCTCGCGAGCTGGTTGCACGTCCTCGGAGCTTGGTAGCAGTCGAGGCTGTGTAGCTGAAAGATGCTGTGCCCGACGAGATCCACCCGCTGAACACAATCCGATTCTCCGGTTCGGCTTCGGATCCTGGTTGAGTCACGATCATCCTTGAGCCGATTGATGGTTCGAATTGATCGGAGCTCGGCGACATTGTGCGGCGTGTAGCTCGAACAATCTGCTGGAAACGGCAGCTTGGCGTCGCTGGTGGAAGTGCTGCATACCGATTAGTATCGGTGATCACATCGCTGTGCCGGAACTCGACTTGACGAGGGTCAGATGCACTGTGGCCCCCCCTTTCCGGTACAGCGAGCGATTCACTTGTCGTTGGTACGATAGCGTCATGCACTGCTGGTGTATCCACATCCATGTCAATGGCCTCATCATCCACCGTAGCGTCCTCCATCTCCGTGTCCTCCATCTTGTGCTCAGCAGGTTGGCGCACTCGCTCATGCGCATCTTCATCATCATCGGCGACACAACTTGGCATCATCTGGACCTGGTGATAGCACACATCTTGGTACGGTGATGGAGCTCGTTCATCGAGCTGAACAGTACGCGCCGTTACTAACCTCTTGTCGTCGTAGCCCCAAACACGATATGCCTTCGATGCTTCTGCGTACCCCAGAAAGAGGCACGGATGCGCCTTCGCGTCTAGTTTGACTCTCTTGCTCTTGTCAACGTGCACGAAACAACGTGGTCCAAATACGCGAAAATGTTCAAGCGAAGGTTTCACTCCCGTAAACACTTCCAAGGGACTCACATGGGGTCGAGCAGAGTTCAGGATGTTGTGATTGCACTTCGCTGTCACTTCGGCTGGGTCCCTACCGCGAGGCACGCGCTCGGGGCACGCGTTTAGTGCGTGGCAGGCGCGTGGCCTGAGTTGGTATAAGTTGAAGTGGGCCAAATGGTGCGATCTCATTGGAGGATCATTGATGATTCGCATGGTTAATGCAGGGACGGCGTGCGCTGATTCGATGAGAGAGCCGTGATTATGATTACCGTTTCCGTTACATCAAGCGTTTACGTTACATCAAGCGTTTCCGTTACATCAAGCGTTTCCGTTACATCAAGCGTTTCCGTTACATGTGGCACTCAGTGAAGCTACAGGAGGAAGTATGATAGAGGTAGTAGAACACGACAAGAACAACTAACTCAATCAAATTCACTTTCGGATTTCCTTCCTACTCCTCACGTCGACTCCCAAGCTACGTCTGCACTGGCAAGAGGTTATGAGCCCAAGCTACGCTGACACGGTCAAACTCGTGGAAGACAACTACTTCCACCGGGAGTTCAACATGAGGATGAAGCTCTCGCGCATGGGACTTCTGGCCCACATCATCAAGCCAGAGTTCGACACGCTGAGTGACCGCTCCACGGTGCAGTGGAAGACCGACGATCTGAACGCAGTTGGTGTGATCGCAGGAGACGTGAGTCTCACATACCAAGTCTACATTCGTGGAGCGACAACTGCTGCTGACTCGTGGCGCATGCTCGAGGAGCAGTTCAACCGGAACACGCTCAAGAACCGACTCCCCATCACCAAGAAGTTACACAACTTCAAGATGGAGTCCGGTACGCGGTTTGCGGTGCATGTGGACCAATTCAAGGAGATCGTCCT
>BSXT01000641.1:0-27781 GCA_030267785.1 Phytophthora fragariaefolia | reverse complement strand
ACGCATAGGTAGCTTGCCTTGTTTGAGGGCGAAGAACGTCGTTCGAACGTGTGACTCATCTTGGGGCGGCTCGAACGCGAGACGTAGATCACTCTGGAGTGCTGCCAGAGTCGGGAACGCGTGGGGTTCAACAACGAGTTTACCGAGGGTCCATTCCTTGGCCTTTCCAGAAAGGCGTGACAGTAGGAAGTTCACTTTGGCCGACTACGGCGCCACGATCAACCTCGAGGCGACCGCGATGTCGATCTCTCTGAAGCAGCGGTTCAGAGGAAGGCGATCTGGGCCAGACCCAGAGTACGTGGAGGTTTCCATCTTCACGGCGTCGTTCCGTGAGGGATGCGAGGGAGTTGATACTCGCCGCTTTGCTTCGGCGAGCTCGCGAACCATGAACTCTTGGATGGCTTGGCGATGTTGGTCGGGAGTCGCTGAGCTCAGCAGCGACGTGACGACCACTTCTCCGGACACCGCCGCGAGGCGGTGGAGTGCCTGCCACTCGATGGACGTGAGATGAGGGAATGCCGAATGCTCCAGCGTCATGGCTGGTGGTCCGGCGGGCTGGTTCTCACTCATCTCGAACTTGGTCATGGGAAGGACTACTAAGTGCGACCAGGTGTAACGGGCCTAGAGTATGCCCGCCACTGGCTTACACGTAGCGGTAGAGGAAGCGTCCCGTTCTCAGTTAGACTGAGAACCAAGTATTAATTCCAGTGTAAATTCAACTCTGATTTATTATTAGACCAGGGCGCGAGCCCTTAGGACTAATGTGAACAACTCAAATACAGGTCAACAGCTGGTTGGATGAAGTGGGGTCTGGCTCCCCCACATTTCATCCAATCAGATGATGACGACTCAGCACACGCTAATCGTGTGCAGTTTGTGCCTACTTATGCAATATATGTAAGATGTCTACCTACATATGTAAATGGAGGGCCCTTTACATTTACCAAACGTGTTACGCAGATAGACCTCCCATACGCCTACAACGTTTAACAAGAAGCCGCCAATGTCCTCCACGTAATGCACAGGAGCTTCTTTTTCAACGCGGTCACCGTACTGCATCCAGCTGGTACCCGCCACAATGTTCCTTGCGCCGATATCTAATTTCACTTGTCGTCTCGTACCAACCCCATCCATGATAGCCGTAGGCAAGCCGTCGTTCGCGCCGACATACTCGACAGTTTCGCACGCCGCTACCCGTCGTTCCGATCCGCACGGTGCTGCACTAGACGGACTCGAGTCGGCGTGCCGCGCTGCTCTACTCGGCCTTCGGCTTTGTCACGTGCGCGCTGCCGTTGTCATTCCTCCCGTTCTTTCGTTGCGTCGTCTGAGGCCTATTGCCGCTCCATCAACCGCTCGTTGCTCATGCGTTGCCGCTCCTCTTCTCGTTTGCGCTCCACACTCAGCTTGGTGGCAAGTAAAACCTTAACACGCGCACGCTTTGCGCTCTTTCGGCCCTTGCGTCGTGCTGCTCGTACCTACGTTACTTCGTCGTCGCTTGGGGCCTCACCACTCGACTCGACCAGCTCATTGTCGTTATCGGTACCGTCATCATATATGATCTCTTTGACGTCTCCGGCTGTTGTCGCCGACACGATAAGGAAGCTCGACACCGCTCCATCTCCCGTGACCGGAACGTCCGCACCTTCTCCATCTGTCGAAACGACAGCGCCTTCTCCAGTCTGGCATCCTGAAACGGGATTGACCCACGTGTACTGGTTGGATGTCATTGCCGGTCGCATCGTGGCGACGTAGATGGCTGCTCGCGCTCCATCTTAAGCTTCCGCGTCGCTCCCCATCGTCTGCTTCACGAGCGCCATTCCCTTCACGTGCGTCGCGCCCGTCGCATCGGGGTCGGCTGTCGTCTCCGTTCTCTCGTTTTCCTTTCTATCCGTTCCGCTCGCCCATCTCACCGCCATCATCTGCTCAACTCTCTTTCTTCCGGTATCAGGCGTGGGTGCAACCTTCACCATTTCCTCCTCGTCGATCTCGTCTTCTTCATATCGGTGACTACCATTAATCCCCGGACGTCATATCCCGTCCATCGCACTCGTTACTCGTTTTCAGTCAAACTGCGTGGCTTGCGGCCTCGTTGCTCTAAGTATGCGTCGTTGCGAGCCTTTGCTTCGGGATTCGTGCATGCTCGTGCGTAGTGGCCAGGCTGATTACACACGAAGCACTTGGGGTTGTTGGGACATTGTGTTGCCCAGTGACCTTACTGTTCGCAGTGGAAACACTCGCTGCCGCTAGACTTCCCCGCACCATCCGACTCATGGCCCGCTTTCTTCTCCGTCATCACTCTCGCTACGATGCACTGAGTGCCGCTACCCGCCTTCTCGACCGCGTCACTACTCGACTCGTCCGTCTCGCGTCGCGACTGCGTCTTGGCGGAGTTCTTACTCGTGGATTTGTTGCTCGTCACCACTTTGGCGGCCGCTCGTTTTATTTCTGCCTTGGGTGGCTCATACCAGTATTTTCCGTTCCATAGGTGATCTGGAGGCGGGTCCCACGTTCCAGTCGCCTTGTTATAAACACCCTGTGGGTTCGTGAAGCGAGCCACGTGCTCCATGTCCTTCCTCGTGGGTGTTCCATCATTGTTGCTGCCGTTGATCAGCATTCAGGCTAGCAAGCCCATGCCGCTGATACCTGGTATTGTCTGGTCAGTGGTTCCTACCATCGGAATCAAGTAGTGTAACGGGGCCAAGCTGGCCGGGCCCTCCCCTTTCTGGGAATAAGGAGAACTGACAGTCCGAGACCGATTGTTCTCCTTAGTGTCTGACACACCAGCTGTGTGCCGCACACCCGGACCTCCCAATAGAATATTCCGTCGGGGTCTCCAGGTTATCATATTCCTGCCCGGAGGGTCGGCCAAACTTAAGAGGTTAGGGGTCCGTCAGGCCAGTCATTCAAGATATACAAGGATTCATTATGTAGATAGAAAGCAGTAGATAGAGATCTAAAACGGAGTGTTATTAATACAGTCAGTTAACATTTATACCTTGGAGTGTGTAAGTCGATTGGTACCGGGTACCAATAGCGACCGGGAAGGCCAGGCCTTTTACATACGGTAGTGCAGTGACGCCCGGCGTCTGCCCAGGCTAGCGCGACGCGCTACCTTATCGCTACGGTTCGTGTGACCCCCGTCACAAGTAGGGTCTTGGCGCGGTCGCCCATGGTAATCCATTGTTCACCATGCCCGAGCGACGTTGTCCATCGTGTCATCAATCTCAGTGGCCTTATACACGGCCTCTTCCAACGTCTTAGGACTCAGCTCCTGCCGAACCAGCATACGCGTCGTCTTATCTAGACAGCGATAAAACTGCGTCAATAGGACTCGCTCACTAACGTTGTTACGCCCTACTACATCGCGCAAACCCGCCGCAAAATCCGCATACGTATCACCAGCCATCATGGGCCGCATACTCACGCGCCATTCGGCTGCTGACTTGTCCTTCCGCTCGCCGTAACATCTCAGCAATGACTACTTCAAGTTCGCCCATGTTCGCTTTCGTTTTGGGAGTCTATGGTCCATGTTTACCCACCATATGGATGCGTCTTCCATGTTTGTTCCCCAAGATGTAGTACAGCGCCGTGTCGGACCATTTACCTCGTCCAGACTCTTCGGCACCTTGTAGCGCTAAGTTTACACGATCTATCCAGGTGGAGATACAGATCTTCGGCGAGGGAGTGTACGTGGGGAGCTCAAAGTCCTTCACGCTCGTCCGCCGTACACGTCGCTCGCGTCGCCATGTCGCTCATGTTGCTGATGTCAGCCTCGGCGTAGTCTTCGCCGTCGCAGTCTGTCGATCACGCTATATCCGTCACTCGAGCCGTCGTCCTGCTCGTCTTCGTCAGCTTCCGACTCACTGCTGTCGCTCGGGTCACTATCTTCACCGTCTGACTTCGGGTTCGAATCGAACGAGCTACCATCGCTAGGAGGTCCCGGCGCCGTCGGTGTCCTCGTGCGTCGTCGTGATGGTGCGGGCCTATCGCGTGACCGTTTCGGTTCCTCGCCAGTTGCCGTCGTCGGCTGTAGGTTCGAGAACATCGTAGCGAGCTGCTGAACAGCTGTCACCATTGCCGCCACATCTGGTGTGGATGCCGGCATCGTCGTTCCGCTCGTCTCAGGACCTTCTACCTCGTGGCTTCGCGAGTCTCGTGGGGAAGCCATCCGCACGATTTTCCGCGGTCTTGGAGGTTCCTGATAAGTACGCCCGCTATTCCGTGGCATGCATGGTTCGTCACGTCCCGCGGTCGCTCGAGCTTGCAGCCCTGCTACTACCGCCGTCAGCTGCTTTATTGCGGTGACGATCGTCACGTCCGTCACTGGTGAAGCGACACCGCATTTGCTACTTTCTTCCGACCGGACCCGTCACATTACACCGGTGGGCGTCCTTTCGGGCTGCAGCCTCTTTGGTCCCGTATGTATCGATCCACCGCTCTCATTCTCGTTCTCGATCTCAGCATTGTTCTCGTTCTCGTTCCCATTCTCAGCATCGTTCTTGTTCTTGTTCTCATTCTCAGTATCGTTCTCGTTCCCATTCTCAGTATCGCTCTTGTTCTCGTTCTCATTTTCGATACTCTCTTAGGCTAGCGAATTCTTCCTTGCGCTCGTCGTAAAGTGCTTCGGCATGAATGATCTAGGTACTTTCTTGGCGCGTCTCGGCGTCGTCGGCGTCATTCTCGTTGCAGCAGACCGCCCCTGTATGATCACCATGTGTCGGCTCCTGTTATCTTGCCCGGACCGCTAGGCAAATAGTATGCTCACGCTGCGAGTTCGCGTGCGCGTCGTGCTCAACACCGTATTGGCCGTCAGAGATTCACCTGATCTCCCCCTACCGGAACATCCGCGAGTGCGCTTGTCCCTATTTTGTTTTAGAGGTTATACTCGTTACTACTCTGTGTAGTCAACTAGCGTTACCCCTCTTTGTATCCTTCGCCTCCACCCAACTACTCGTACGCGTCAAGGAGTATGTCAATTTTCCCCAGATCCCACGCCGGCTATTGAAGCACACCTCGGACCTCAGTGCCCTCAGTGCTCCCTCGTCCGTCTGCGTCGCCTGACACCCATCGACTACACTACTCGATACCGTGCTCGTAGCTAGCCGTAACGCGTGGTTACTCTGCACGTTCCCGCTCGTCAACTTCGTATCCGTACTCGTTCAATCTCCAGCGAATGGTTCGGGGGGGGGCGTACAGAAAGGTTAGCAGATTGTACTGCCGGCCAATTGCGAGGTCAACGTCAATTCAAAAAGTGAAAGCTCCGCTAGCCGCGCTGCTGTCGGTCGCCCGCCGACGTTTACGAAACCTTCCCCGCTGGCCGTACTTCAACACTCGCGGCAGCGCGTCGCCCGCGTGCTCCTCCAATACGCGACTCTCGATCCTGCGGCTCGCACGCCTGCCACCCGTCTGCGTACCGCTGTGCCGTCGTCTTGCGCGTCACGCGCCTACGTCCTGTTTATGTGTGCTGTCTGCTTCGTTCATCTGTGCGTCGAGGTAGCATCTCCGTTACCCCACTGTTACACTTCTTTATTATGAAGAGCCGCCGCGGCACTTCACGAATCCGTAGTTATTCACAAAATAATTTAAGTTTAAGTATGGAATTATATGTTGAAGGGGATATTTAAGTTTTGGATTATAGGGTTTAAGTTAAGGAAAATAGTTGCTGAGCCATTATTTTAGATTTTGTAGCCGTCAGCGAAAGGCAAACATCGTGCATGCCGTTCTCCTGCAAAAATATGTGCCCTGCTCTTCTCAGAGAATTAGAGTGGGCGATTTTCAATGCACAACGTGGGGAAAACCTACGCTAGCAGTCACGACACAATTCTATCTACGAGATGGACGCATAAGAAGTCGCCAAAGTCCGCACTTCACTGCAGCTTTCGTGTGGCTGACACCCTCACTCGTGAATATTTTGCTAGCTTAAGTGAAATTATCAAATAATCCTCTTCTCGCTCGTTGAGAAAAAGCTCTACGTCATAACTGATCTACATTGATTTTCGCAAGGAAATGAACGCTACCATGCTAAAAAAAAGTTTTTTATTTATATTCGCTCGTGATGGGGCATAGATTTGTAGTGAACAGCACTGTCGACGTCGTATGTTCCTGTGAGCGAATATACATGCGGAGTATACCGGATTCGGGAGTTATCCGGAAAATAATTATAATATAATAATTGTAGTATTACATTGACGGAATAACGGATCATTGGTAAAACAAGGTTCCCGTAAAATATAAAATTGGCCCGTAATAAGTATATTGACTTTTTACCACAACGTAAAGAGTGAAACGAGTGAGCTCGTGGTCCCAAGAGTCCAGGTAGATCGACTGATTCTTGCCTATCCATACTCAGCTAAATTATTCTTTCAGTCACACCAACTCGCTCATTTCCAAATTGGCTAGAACCATGTTAAGCTCGCGCGCCATGTCAAGCGGATATTTGTTTTGGGAGGTTATCAGATGGCTAGAGCAAAACCCACTGGTGGACTGTCTTGTGCCATCGCCGGCTCATTTGGATTGGCGGGGGACCCTACTCAGGATGATAAGTCCTAGTGACAGCCACCAGCGTCTCGGCAGGTGTGGGGATCGAACCCTTGCGCAGTGGATTGGTAGGGTCCTTCGCCGTTCAGACCCTATCATCTTTTTTAAATAACTGCAGTAATTATTATTGCCGTCGCAGTTACTTATTACGTTTTTCTGGAAAAAACAATTTAATGTTTATTTTATTTTCCGAGTCCTGAGAGTAGTATATTCACTCGATAACAGAGGAAGTATCACCTTCGAGGTTCACTCCTCCTCAAAGTCATTAGTGGAAACCAAGTGTTCTTAGAGCTGTCTTCCTAACTACGCTGCTCTTAAGAGCCTCCACTTGCCTGCGCATCGAGCCTGTGGATTTCAACGACAATTCGCCAACGTGACAAAACTTAATTGAATAATTAATTATACGCCGCCCATTAATTGTTAATTGTGTTCTCTGGTTCGCTCTGCCTGATATGCGGCACTTACGCAGATTGTTTAGTTGCTTAGACGACGTTGCCATCTTAGTGTTCGCGCATGGTCGCTAACATGATTGAGGAGTTTATTTTAAAAACGTTCATCGTCGTGTCCACTCTGCCGCGGCAGCTGACTTCATGTCCTACACCGCCGGTACTCCATAGTAATCACACGTGTCCTTGAATGAATGAATCACTTTTTCGACGAGCATACGCCGATATAAGACGGGAGTCATGGTTACCTGCCGCTGCTCCTCGATTCCGTTTCGTTTTTCAGTGAGGTAAATCGGCTATATCAACGATGCCCTCTCTCCGACTCTAGCATCACGGTCGACGCTCCTCCGCAGCGTCAAGTACTTCTCCACGACTGGTCAGATCCCGACCTTATCACCCCAATCGCCCCACGAACGTGCTATATCACACAGAAACATCATTTACACAACATGATGTTTGCTTTGCCGATATTGAGCAGGAGCCTCCTCCGTCGGGTGTTTCGTCGTATCCTGACAGAATGCAGACCTTCTTATTGATTGACTTTGCACAAGATTATTTCTCGTCAACAGGACCTAGCGTACACAGACCTCCGGGGGGCCTCCACGTGTACTATATATTTAGATTTTTTTTGGACAATTTTGACTAACCAGTATGACATTTTAAAACTTCGCATGTTGGACGCAGGTGTTCATCTATGGTTTATAGTGATGTCGATACTACTAGTAGTACTATTGTTTTCAGCGAAGTGCGGAAGCCTAACGCCATTTAAGCCGCCGCCTGTGCGCGCATCACAATTTCAACCATCTCCTTCCGATTTCCAAGCAGGGTAATAGCATCCTTGTAGGGAACCTAGTCAACCAAGTACATGATAAAGTTAGACCTGGGCAGCTGCCAAACTCCATCGCTCCATCCATCATAATTTCACGCATGGGTCCAAACACTAAAACCACTTTGTCCATCAGAAAACGGGTAATCTCTTCCGCGGTATGCTCACTCACTGCGGCTGATACTGCGTATCTCGTCGTGTATTCCACTGCAGCGATTACATATCGGTTGCCTGCCGCGGTCACTGGGAATGGTCCAGCCACATCAATGGCCCATCTGTCACACACGTCTCCAGTCCTTACGCTGCGCAGTGGCGGAACGACTGCCTGCGGTCGCGCCTTCCTAGCTCCACAGTCTTGGCAGGCCGCAAACCAACTCTGAACTGCTTCACGCATTCGTGGCCACCAGTGCATCCGCTGTAGTCGTTCGTACGTCGGTGGGCCTCGAAGATGACCCGCCCAGATGCTGCCGTGGGCCTCCTTAAACGCCAAGGCCCAATAAACTACTGGCAGAATAATGCTGCCGCCACCTTCTACTTCTGCACGCACAAGTCCGTCACCGTCACGATACACTCGCTGCCCAGGGTAGGCACCCTTCCGTAGCAATGACTGCACCATCGCCGACTTTTCCTGTTCACGCTTAATGTCGTCGTCTATACATTGTACTACCCCGAGCTCCGCGGCTTCGACGCACCGTATCGCTGCAGCCTCAACTACACTCTGCACTGCACTGTCAACGTTCATCTCCATGCTGTCACTGATTGTCTCGGGTTCGGGTTGGATCATCATCTAGTCGCTCAGCGTCATCTGCTCTTCCCCCAGCTGCTGGCACGGGGCCTCGCGACAAAGCGTCCGCGACGTGATTCTCCTTTCCCGGTATGTACTGTATCGCGAAATCATATTCTTACAATGTCAGAGACCACCTGTGGAGGCGTCTTGTTGGTTCTTTCGTCGTCATCAGCCATTTCAACGCAATATGATCCGTCACTATCGTGAATCTGCCTCCGTAGAGATGCGGGCGGAAGAGCCGTATTGCCCACACAACCGCAAGGCATTCAAGTTCCGATATACCGTATTTACTCACTGTCGGGCTATTCACTTTTGATGCATAGGCGATCGGTTGATCGCCGTGTCCTTGGTCCTGAGAAAGTACCGCTCCTAGTCCCGTCTTAGATGCATCGTTCGTCAACTTAAAAGGTAATCGGTAATCAGGGTAAATTAGCACAGGTTTCTGACTCAGCCATGCTTTTGCCCACGCGAAGGCCTCTTCCTGCGGTGCACCCCACGTCCATTCAGTGCCTTTCCTCAGCAGGCTCGTCAGTGGGGACATTTTTCGCCCCGAAATCCGGCACGAATCTCCGGTAGTAACTCGCAAGGGCCACAAATCGGCGAACTTGCATATCGTCCTCAGGTCTAGGGAAGTCTACAATAGCTTTAATCAGTCGGTATGTCGGCTGGATACCGTCTGGCGTCAGGTCATGCCCTAAATACTCCATCTTGGTTGTCGCAAAAGAGCACTTCGATGCCTTCAGGCTGAGGCCTGCTTCAGATAGTCGTTCGAGAACAACAGACAATTCCACTACTGCTGTGCAACTGTCCCCTTGGTGAAGATCACCACGTCATCAAGGTACACCAGGCAACATACCCAAGTCAATCCACGCAAAACACAATCCATCAAACGCTGAAACGTGCTAGGCGCATTACACAATCCAAATGGCATTCGTAAGAATTGAAACAATTCGCGTCTGGTCGTAAAAGCAATCTTCGCTCGATCCTCTTTCGCTACTGCCAGCTGCCAATATCCAGAATGTAGGTCTAGGCTTGTGAATCTCTGCGACTCATGCAGTGCTTCTAACGTCTCATCTACTCGCGGCAGAGGATATAAATCCTTTACCGTGACTGCATTCAACGATCGGTAATCAATGCAGAATCTTACGCTTCCATCCTTCTTGCGAACGATCACTACGGGGAAGCCCCATGCACCTTCTCCCGGCTCAATGACTTTGTTACTTAGCATCTCGTCAACGATCAGCAAATTCTCCGACACAGCGTGCCTGCGTCTGCGCAGCATGATCGGTGCTGTGTTTCCAGTATTGATATGGTGCTCCACATTTACTTTTGCTAGCGGTGGGCAACCCTGCTTTTTCTCCACAATGTCCGCGTATTGTCGGAGCAGTGCGATAACCAGGTCCTTGTCTGCGGCCTCCATGTCTCCGATGTCAAGATTGTCCTCGTTCGACAGTGGGGCAGCATCTCCCTTCTTCAGCGTAGCTATCCATTCAGCTACTCTGGCCCTCTCCAGTTCACCATTGAGCGACAGTATCTGCATATCCTCATCCGTGGGGATCTACGTTCCTAATGCTTGCCGAGCTGGTAGTTTCTCTCGTCAGCCTTCCAAGTTCAACACCACGACGCTCACCATTCCGTCCTTCACTGTGTCCACGGTGGGGGCGACCAGTAGGTGCCGTTTCGATGTCGGCTTGGGCAGGAACACCCCTGTGGTGCCGTTATCAGCATCCATCTTCATCCTCACCACGCTGCGCGTGTTCGTTGGCAGCTTAACTGTCTTCGCTAACCGCACAACACTTCTCACTTTTTCGCGCTTGGTCCGTCTCTTCCTTGTCGGCGTCCTGCGCGCCGTGACTTCTGTGGGGCATGCATCTACCGCGGACAGCAGAGACTCCTCCTCTACTACCGCTGCCCGTTTCCCGCAGGTGCTGCTGGTGCTGGTGCTCTTGCGTTGGCATGGCCGCTGTCCGCCGTGCTCGCCTCCTGCTGGTTTCTTGCGTGGGCAGGTCAGCTATGCGCCGTGCGCACTCGCGCCACCAGTGCGCCTTCGTTTCACAGTATCCGCAAGACGTCTCTGCCTTCCGCTGCGCGATCAAGCGCGTGTCTGGGGGACCGTGGTGGACCGTCGAGCCCGTGGAGGCGTGGCTCGCGACGATTCCCCAAGAGGCCGAGAGGCAAGCGGGTCTAGGTGGCGACACTTGGACCGCCGCAGAACTGTACTATGGAGCGACGGCACACCTGAAAGATGGGGCAATGAACTGGTTGATCATGATGACCGAGAACATGCGCGAAGAAGACCAGAATCTCGCGTACCTGGTTCAGATGATGCGGAAGAAGTACGGACAAAGAGACAACATGTTCAGGATTCAGCAGCGCCTCGCTGCGCGAGTGCAGCAGTCCGGCGAGCGCCTGAGCGACTTCGCGGCGAGCCTGACTAGCATTGGCTTCGGGAAGCGCGTGCCAGCAGAGTCCTACGTGGAAGCTTTCATTAACGGGATTAACAACGAGACGGCAGTCATGCAAGTGCGCACCTACGAACCGGCAACGCTTGATGAGGCCGTGCAGTTTGCAGAGGATAAGTGTGGCGAGTTCGGAGAGTGCTTCAAGTGACAGATTGGCAAGTAGCGAAGCGGCGTTACCGTGAGGAACGCGAATACGGCGTGGGGGACGACACGTAGCCGGCGAAGAAGAAGCCGCCCCCGATAGCGAGTATGGAGCAGCTGGACTGGAAGAAACTGGGCTTGGGATTTGGTGGCAGCGACGAAGCCCCTTCCAGTTTCGATACTGAGGGAAAAGCTGTCAGCGGATTGGCCAACACCGCCCAAAAAGACCCGCTTTCATTGGCTGCACTTCGTGCACTGATGCTAGTGGCCGGAATAGGACGGGAAGATGCGACAGGGGGAAAGGCGGCTACCAGCAAAACAAAAGTGGTCAGAACGTTGGAAGTGAAGGGCGAGGACGTGCAGCAGGCGTCGCTCGACAACCAGCAACAGGAGCAGAGTAGCAGGAGCGCCGCGTGACAGAACCCAGTCGGCGGCTACACGGGAGCATATGGCAGTGGAGTTGGAGGCAGTGGCTACGGATCAGTTGGCGGTAGAAGCGATGGCCGAGGCAGCGATCATGGGGGTGGCTTCGGAGGCCGAGGGGTCGGTGGAGGACAAGGTTTCGGACGCGGACGAGGAGGTGGGCGCGGGGGCCTCCTCTGAAATCTTCCAAGTGCAATCGTTTCATCTTCCGTCGGCTCGGGTGTTCTTGCGCTGGTGGTGGTGCTGGCATCTGGACCATCACCGGTTGGGGCGCTGGTGCGGCTGCAGGTGGCTGCATCATGAATCGCTTCATCATTGCCCGTTACTGTCGGGGTGTGAGTGCATCCCACCAGTCCATTTCCTCCAGATCATCACTCTGTTGGGTCTGCACTGGTGCCGGCACTCTCCCAGGTTGTTGTCGCTCTCCGCCGTTACCATCAGCTCCGTCACGTCCACGGTCATCTTCGCCAGCCCGTCCGCTACCATCTCCTCTGTTGTTGACATCGTTTTTATCTCCGTCATCGTCGCTGGAGTCATGGTGGTCACTCTCAGCGGCGGTGATGGTGACACCACTGCTCACGACCACTTCCTCTCATTCTTCCGCCTCTCCTCCGGCGGCGCTCAGTCGTACGCGCATCCGTGGCTGCCGCTGCTTCTTCGGTGCGGTCGCCACACTGGCGCTTCGTGCGGTAGCACTGGCTGTCGGTGTGCTCGACCGCCGTGCTGCTCGTGTCGTTCGTGCCGCCATTGTTGTCGTCAATTCTTCTATGGTCGTCTGCTCAGCCGCTGGTCAGTTGCCGCTGCGGTGCTCTAGTTTCTTCAGTCCGTTTCAGTGTTTCCTTCTTCAGTTCACTCCGTCCTCACTCTCCCTCCTCACTCCGTTCTCACTCACACTCCGCTCTCACTCTCAGTTGTGGCCGGGTCCGTGCCACTGGGCCAAGCCTCGTGAAGACGCTCCTCGTCAGTCGCAGGAAACCCAACCGTGTTGGAAGGCCTCTGTATGACCACCAAGTAATATGCGTGCGATAAATACCCCACGGGTCTGCGTGTCAGCCATGTCAGAACTGAAAGAGTTCGCAGGCAAAGATGGCGATGAAGATCGAGCCCGGTCCTGGTTAGGCAAGGTGAAGTCAGCATTTATCCGTGACCAAGCGCCAGATCAAAACAAGTGTCTAGTGTTCGGCGATCTACTTACCGGACCAGCTCGAAATTGGTACCGCCAGCTGAGCCGCACCACCCGCAGTACGTGGAAAGACCTCCACCAGAGCTTTCAAGCTCAATACTGTGGACGAGGCGTCTCGGTCGCACGGCAGTATTACCATGCCAGAAAACGATCCGACGAGTCACCTCTGAAATATCTACACCGCCTCAATGTCGCGGGATTGCGCACTCGACTGCAGATCAAGGACGGTCCACAGGAGGTCAGACGGGAGCATGACGAGCATTTCATCGAAACACTTGACGATCGCGATCTGGCAGATCAACTAGCTTTGCTCCGAATCCCGGACGCAGATATCCTGGAAGAAGTCCTGCGATCTCGTCAGCGAGCAAAGTCAAGGCAGAGCAAAACGGTGTATGGATCGATCAAGCCTCGCCAGAAGTCACCTGCTGCAGCGGCGGGGACGCGGGCGGTTCATGTACCTGAGGACAGCAGTGACTCCGACGAAGAATCAAGGAGCTCATCGGACGAAGACATACGACGGGTGTATCTTGCTTCAAGATCGCCGCAAGATAAACCCCAAGATCAACGCATCCGAGATCAAACCCAAGAGTCGCACCAGCAAGATCGCCACTTCAGCCAGTACCCTAGACAGACAGACGAAGGGACGCCGTCCAAGCGGTGCTCGCACTGCGGGTCTCGGAAGCACGACGATCTTGGGTGCTGGAGGTGTCTGACGTGTGATAAGTGGACACCCGTCAGACCGATGCCTTTTCGTGTGCAGAGCATGTGGCGAGATCCATGAAGCTGGCACGTGACCGATGGAGGAATTTTACAACCTGATCCGCCAATGGTATAATCCCACTAAGCATGGGGGGATGCTACCAGAGTCGGCCGAGAAGATGTTAAACTAGAACGCTCGCCGGGTTGGAATGCGGTACGAGACGAGCGTTCTAGATTTTGCATCTATGCATATGTCGAGAAACAGTCTAAAGCGGCGGTAAACAAGGTGATCGACAATACATGTGATCTTGAGAAGGAATCTGCCACAGCAATAGCTAATCTTCACCAGACCGACGAGTATTCGAGATCGGAAGTGAAGATGATCTTGGATATTTCATCAGGAGAATCACGAGGATATTGGAAATATCATGTGCCAGACAAGAAGTTCAAGCAAGCAAAAGCTGTTGGTAAGATCAACAATGTGAAAGCGACTTTACAGTTCGATAGTGGTGCCGAGGTGTCTGTTCTAGACACCGCCTTTGCTCGTAAGGTAGGATGCTATGTGGACAACAGTCAGACGCTACAGTGTGAAGGAGTGGGGAAATCCCCGTATATGGCAGAAGGACGCACCCGCCTCAAGATCACGCTCGCGGGATCGCTGGTCCATTTTTTCGACGCTGGGGTGGGTCCTCCGACCCGAGGCCAAGATCTCATACTCGGCATGGACTTCATGGTTCCAGCTGGAATACGACTCGATCTTGCTGATGGGGCGATCGGCTTGCCCGACGAGGTACGAATTCTGGGTGACGACCGCTATATGGTGACAAAGTGGAACAGGTAACGATGGGAGGTTATTATGAGATCGATATGGGCGGATCAGAGGAAGTCAGATTGCGAACAAGGCCATCAGATCGACAGAAATTATGGGCTACACGTGGAGATCGCTGGGTACCCACCTACTTTGTGGGCCCCGGGCGGCCTTGCTCCTTGCGCCTAACTAACGTAAGCGAGCGCAAGCTAATTCTGCATGGGGATACGAAGAGCGCAATGTGGCTTACTGGAGATCGCGAACCGCGCCTGCCTGGATATGTCTCGGTGAGGTCACGACGCTAATGGCAGAACCTGGCCTACCAGGCGACCACCGACGAAAACGGCGTGACCCCGAAGCAAGAAGTAGTGCAAGGGCCAGCTGTGGAGCGGCCTCTATACCAAACTCCCACCTCGATCTTGAAGCGGCCTCCAACTTGTCCCGTGGGGACGGCGGCCGGCCGGCAGATCAAGGGTCGAAGTCCTGGCATAGACTCCCTCCACAATGTCCAAGACTCCCACTGCAATGCCCAAGGGATGCAGTTCCCGTCGGCCGAGGCAAGCTGCACTCAGATCACAACCTCACGAGCACACAAATAAAAAAGTCGACATATGTTCCGCCCACGTCATGCAGAACCAGGGATATGGGACGTCGGACCTACGATCAGCGGCTAAAACCCAGTGCAAATCAGTGGCGTAATCAACGGTGTGTCAAGGGAAGGGCGACAAATCCAGATGGTTTGGGCGAATTTTCAGGTGAGCATAAACATATTCCTGTCGATGACGCCACAAGCACACATTCAGCCTCCGTCGATCATGGGGATTGAGCCGTCGATCTTGGGGATAGAGCCGTCGATCCTGGGGACGAAGAGGTGTGCATCAAGGAAAGCGGTGATCTAAATGCAGAAGACGTCGTAGGACACCTAGCGGTACTCCCAGAGGTTACACCTACCACCGAGGAAGTCAAGATTGAAGATATTCAGGTGGGGAACCCCAACGACAACACGCAGGGGCAAGTCAACCAGCTGAAGCGCATCATCTGGCGCCGACGGCACCTGCTGATCGGCAAAGGTAATGCCTTACCGCCGGCCGCAAAAGGTGCGATCTGCGACATAGATCTGGGAAATACCAAAACGGTTGCCCAACGTGTTAGGAAGGTTGCACCACAGCTCCGCGAGCCTGAAATTGTTGCGGCAAAAAGCTATGGAAAAGCTTCGGTCTTGGCCAAATCACGAGTTCTTGCATGTAAAACGAGACTGGAATCAGAGCGCGGACAAATTAGCATGTGCGGCTTTACAACGGGAAGCGGGCGAGCAGGTTATCTCCCAGATTGATATCGACAATCTAACAACGCTCAATCGACTCGCTGAACTACTAGTTCCCCAGTCTCAGATATCAGTAGTCAAGATCGCCGCAATCACTAGGTCACGACAACGACGCGACGGGGAAGTGCTGCAAGAACTGCTGGTGCAGAGGATGCGAATGGAACGGATAGGTCGGGCTCAAGACGAAGAAAAGTGGATCGTCGATCTTAAGAAATACCTGACTGGGGACGTACGTGAACTTACATCGACAGAAGCCAAGTCATGTGCCAAAATCGCGGAAGATTACGACATAGATGAGGTCGGATTATTGTTCTATTGTCCACCTTCGAAGCAGTCCTGTGAAGACCGCGATCTTGTGAGCAGACTCGAGGTTCCAGAAACGCTCCAAGAAGATGTCCTTCACCGTTATCATAGCAGCCTTGAAGGAGGACACCAGGGTATCGGACGAACGTACCAACGAATAAGGGCCCACTTTCACTGGAGGGGCCTGTACAGAAGCGTACAGCAATATGTCGGTCAGTGTGTGGATTGCGAGACGGGGAAAGAAGACCTACCATGGAAGGGGAGTCGCCTGGTAATCTCCAGGCGACCTACCCGTTGCAAATCATTGCTATAGACCATATCCCATCTCTGCCTAAGTCCTACCTACAAAGGCAATACCGAGCTGTTGATCTGGATCGATCTATTTACTGGCTACGTTATCGCAAAAGCTAGTGCGTCCCGGACTGCCCAAACTATAGCCGAGAACTATGAAGAATGTGTGTTCCGTCGATTTGGTACCAGTGAGGGGATTCGGCATGATCGAGAACCGGGATGTATTGCTGACTTCTTCAGACCGTTCAACAAGATCGTCGGACAAAAGCAACGCGCGACAATGGCATACCGACCTCAAGCCAACGGTACAGCAGAACGTATGGTACAAACATTGACTCGGTCCGTAAAAATGTATGTGTCGGATATCAATCAACGGGACGAGGACGAATATGCGGAACGACTGACGTTCGCTCTAAATACGGCTCAAGATCGGGTGCGAGGAGATACGCCCTTTTATTTGATGCATGGATGGGATCCACGCACTACGTTAATAGCTATGATTCCCCTTGGGTCAACACGCCGTCGAGATCGCGAGCCGCGACGCTGGCGATACCATGTTCAACGCCATTATCAGCAAGCGAGAGAAGCGGTCAACGAACGGCTACGAGATGCGATCCAAAGCCGGGCTGACCGCCATAATGAGTCTATCCGCCCCTACGAGATCGAAGTTGGTATGCAAGTGTGGCTTTACCTCGATCGTGTGAAGGAAGGGTACGCACGAAAATTGGCACACATGTGGCACGGACCCTTCAGGGTGGCCGCGGTGATCGACACTCATGCGGTACGGCGTGAGATCGCGGGAACGGAATATCGGCAGTTCCCCATAGTGCATACGTCGAAATTGAAACCAGTTCGAAATTTTCCAGATCGCCCTGAGGTTCCCCTCGTAATTGAAGATCAAGATCGATTCGATTTTGACGAAGCATTGCTCCCCGAAGCTAGTTGGGACACCAGCCTAGCAGAAGGTGAGTACGAAGTGGAACGCATTGCGGACATGAGATCAGGCCGCCGAACTCGATATGGACGGACCATGAGAGAATTCCTAGTACATTGGAAAGGGTATCAAGAACCTACCTGGGTGGACGAAGCTGATCTGGACTGCGGAGCTCTATCGCATGACTATTTACGGCGGCAAGCTAATCAGCACCGGTTCAATGCCATGCAGTCGCATGAAGAAGCTTAAGAAGTGGGAATCGCGGGTGACCCGGTCGCTGTCGTGCGATGATGATTGGGAAGAAGGCCCCGCGGGGAAGCCGCGGGTCAGATGGGATGTTGGTTATATGAACAAATTACATGAGTCGATCTAGGCATTTCCGAAGCACCCAAGGGCAGTGGAGATAGTACAAATGTGGAGATCGACTCGGAAGGAAATGGATATGAAAGTATGTGGAATCAGAAGATTAGTTATGAAACTTAGCGATCAGAAGCTCTGAGAAATCGAAAAGGTCAGGGGACGGCACTAGCGCAAACCGGACAATGGCGATCCAGCCGAAGATCGTGTAGCGTGACTCGAAGAAGCTGGGGAAGGGGACGAAGGGTGACGATTCTGGTCGGCAGCCTCTTGGGAAGAACTGCGACGCGCGTCTATGGCTTGAGTGGGACTCGATCAGAAGACAGGAAAACGGCAAATGGTGCAACAAGCGGCCGCCGTTGTGCAGCGCTCGCTTGTGCAGGGGACGGTTGTGGTGGAGCGGTATCGGAAATTTCGCCTTCGATCTAGACCCATTAGCTTGGGACGAGAAATGTATTACCGCGGAGTAGTGGCCAAGTCACTAAAGTGATGTTCAAGAGGCGACGGCCCGATTCCCGGCCGTTTTGATACAGATCGACGATATCGACCTTGACAGGGATGGCGCCGATCTTAAAGATAAGCATCAGATCTCAGTCCCACTGATGACGCAAACAAGGAATAAAGGGTCAGTGAGGACTGGAGAGCCAGTAATGGCGCACTAGGACGCGTGGCGCAGGGAGTTCATAAGGTCAGATCTAGGAACATACTAACACACTAAACAGAGTTGAATTTTCCTTCTACATCACAAGTGGTCTTCGCCTTCACGCTACCGAGTACGGGATATACATTGGCCCGCCCGACGCTTCACCAGGACATCGAATACCCCAAGATCGAAGTGAACCTAGACGCCGAGATTGCTTGGTCTGGCGTCTGTGAGCTCTCGTTTCAACCCACCGCTAGAGGAAGCGGCAAGCAAGGAAAGGAATACCCCCCCCCAAGGCAACCCCAGGCCAAGATCGACATCGGCCTACGAGTCCAGATCAAAGGAACCCAAGATTGACGACTCGACCATACATCGGCGCAGCGAGTTGAAATATCCCTGCTGCTGTCTGACTTCCCGCGGCCCGCCGGGCAGTCCAAGGCTCTAACCTAGCGCGTCTTCTGAGATCACCCGAAGAGCGATCCAGCCCACCGACGGGTACACAAGGTGAGGATCAACATTTTTCACGGAAGATCGGAGTACCCCCTCCGTTAGTCGGCAGTCCGGGCGCCGTGTGCAAGATATCAAAATTTCGCGGAACCACTTCGCCACACAAAGCGTGGTGGCTGGTTCAGCCCACGCTGAGGAATGCGCTGGAGTTGTGGCTCGCGCAAACAAGAGTGGTCGAGCCGGAACTCCCACTACGCAAGGCGTTGTAGCTGGTTCATCTCGCGCGATGGAAGACGCTGGAGCTTGCGCAACCATGAGTGGTCGAGCAGGGGCTCCCACTGGCAAGATCATCAGCGGTGACAAGGTCACAAGCACGCCCAAGGCAGCGGCGTCTAGCCACGACGCGGATTCCGCGGCTGAGGACAGGGTCCCTCAAGTAATTGACGTCTTTACAGGCAAACCCAAGGTGGGTGAGGTTCTGGTCCCCTTGCCGACAGTAGCGGAGCTACTGGAGCTCGAGGAGCTTCGTATGTCGAGGTTTTGGACTCTCTCAAGGCGGGAGAGTTGGCAGAAGTGGATTTACTTCGCCCAGAAGGTGGCGCACTGGAGCTCAACTCCTCTTCAGTCATGACTCCGAGGTTTTGGAAGATGGACGAACCTCTAGGAGGCAGACGCGATATGGCGCTGCCATTTTGAAGGATCCCTCGGATCCGTATCACCCCCTTCTGAAGGATTTTTCGGATGTCGTTAGCGACGACCCGCCCTCGGTCCTTCCCCCGGATCGGGGCGTGCGGCATGAGATTGATTTAGTGCCAGGCACCAAGTATTGTACCACGCGGCAGTGGCCGCTTCTGAAGGAACAGGTCGACGTAATCGGCGCCTTCTTCGCGGCGAATCATGCCGCTGGCATGGTGCGCGAGTCAAAGTCGCCACACTCGTCCCCGACGTTCTGTGTGCGCAAACCTAACGGGAAGTGGCGCATGGTGCATGCCTTCAACAAGTTGAACGCGGCAACCATTCTGGCGCCAACGCCTATCCCTCGAAAGGATGTGCTGCAGAACAACATGGCAGGCTGCACGGTCTTTAGTGCGCTCGACATGGTCGAAGGCTATTATCAGCTCCTGATGCGCGAGTCGGATATTCCGCTTACGGCGGTAAGTACCCCCAGCGGAATGTTGTGGGAATGGTTGGTAGTGCCCCAGGGGGTGTCCAACGCACCCGCCACGTTTAATCGACTCTTGACGCAGCTCTTCCGGACGATGCGGCACTTCGTACAGACGTACTTCGACGACATATTCGTGCACAGTCGTGCGTCGGAAGGCAAGACTGCCGTCGAAGCCCATCTTGACCACCTCCGTGAGGTCCTCTTGTGCATGCGTGAGAATCACCTCTACGCGAACATTAACAAGTGTATCTTCGGGGCCGAAGAGATCCCCTTTTGGGGCTGCTTCCTTGGGAAAGACGTGTCCGTGCGGACCCGGAGAAGGTGTGCGCCATTGCACAGTGGCCGGTGACCGTCTCGCAGAAGGGCCTGCGTAATGGCTCGGCCTGGCCAACTACTTGCACAAGTACAGTGCCAATTACGCCGAGATGGCAAGGCCATTAACTAATCTTCTCAAGAAGGATGCTGTGTGGTTGTGGACATCTGAGGCTCAACAGGCTTTTAATGCATCAAGACCAGCCTCCAGAACGCTCTGATTTTGGCTCTACCCGACGAGGATTGGCCTTTCAGCGGGCTAAGCGGCGTGTCATGAGCTTCATAGAGGACACGATGACGCAGGTCCTCGTCGTTGAGAACAACTATTCGAGGCTCATCGCCTCCGTCTACTTGGTAGTAGAGCAAACCCTCCATCACCGAATAGCGGTGCAGACGGGAGCGCTGTCGCGCCGTGAGCTCGACCGCCCGGTTTGGAACGCTCAGCACCTCCACTAGACCTGCAAGGTCGTCATCGTCGACATACACCTCCCGAATAAGCTCGTAGAGCGGTGACTCGAGATAGGCCAGATGCGCCAACTCGTAATCTGGCCGCCGAGAGAGCGTGTCCGCGAGGACATTCTGTTTTCTCGGCTTGTATTCCACCGTAAAGTTGTACTCGGCGAAGAAAGAAAGCCACCGCGCCATGCGCTGGGAGAGGGGAGGCGACGACGTCGCCGTCCTCAAAGAGGCATGATCTGTGTAGATCACAAAGGGTTTTAGTTCTAACAGGTGCACCCGAAATTTGACCAAGGTGTACTTCATCGCCAACAGGTCTTTGTTGTGGACAGAGTAGTTCTTTTCCGCCGCCTTCAATTGGCGAGACTGAAAAGAGACTACCCTCTAGCGGCCCTCGGCATCAACCTGTAACAGGGCACAACCAATGGCAAAATCGGATGCATCGCATACCGGTCGTCTGGGGCGGTAGAAGATATATACGTATGTAGCCTGCAATTTCTGGTGGCCCCACATGTACAAGTGGGTACGTAAGTACGTCCAGACATGTGAGATGTATCAGCGTGTCAAGCGCGCGCCCTCGGCGTCCGCTCCTTTGATGAGCTTGCCGGTTCCTGCGGATTGTTGGCGCTCCGTGAGCATGGACTTCATCTTTGAGCTTCCGGCCGACCCGCGCGGCCACACTGGCATATTGGTCTTTGTGTGCCGTCAAGGTTTGTGGCAACACCTCTTCCGTCTTCTAGGAACGAGTTTGGACATGTCCACAGCGGACCATCCTCAGATCGACGGTCAGACTGAGTGGTGAACAGAGTTCTGGAAGAGATTCTTCGGAGTGTCTGCGCCGCAGAACCCACCATGTGACGCTTCTTCCGCAAGTGGAATTTGCGCTTAACAATGCAGTGCATTCGTACACGGGCTTCACTCCGTTCTACGTGAGCGGGCGGCGGAACCCGCGTACGCCGCTGACGTTGCCGCCGGCTTCGAATTTGGGAGGGGGAGTGGCTAATGCCGAGGACCCAAGGGGCCTCAAAGGCCTAAGAACGTCCGTCAAACGGAATCTGCTCTCGTTCATTGAGATTGGCGAGGCTGTCCGACAGCGCATTCGGGACGCTATGGCGGCAGCTCAAGCCAGACAGAAGGAAAACAGCGATCGCCATGGGCGGGCAAAAACTCAGGTGTTTCAAGTGGGAGACCAAGTCTTATTAAATGCCAAGAACCTGTCTATTTCTGCGGTGTCCGCGCTAGTCAGCACGAAGCTGCGCCTCCGCTTTATCGGTCCTTTTACGGTTATTGGGGTCCATGGCCATGCGTACACGCTGGATTTGCCATCCGATATGGCCACACATCCGACGTTCTACGTTGGGCTGCTTAAGCCTTACCATCCGGCTGTGGCGATCGACCCCTCGGGTTCTGACCCGTCGAGTATTGACGGAGGGCATTCGCCACCACTTCCAGCAGTTCCTCCTTCGCAGGAGCCGGGGCTGGGACGGAGCGCGCAGCAAGACCTGCTTGGCGGCGCGCGTCGTGGTCTTCCAAGGTCCCGACCCGTGAGTAGAGCGTCCGAATCCAAGCGAGGTGCTCGAACAAGGGGCGCCGCACCTCCCCGACGGTCCCCTCGCATTGCGACAGTCGGCAACTGACCCGATCCAGTTTGCGACCAAGGTGGTCCACCTGCTCAGGCAAGCCCTGCACGCGGTGCCGCAGACGACGTAAGTCCTCAGGGACATCGCGACCAGCCTCAGCGAGGGACTCAACGGTCTGAAGACGACCACGTAGCGTCACCAAGTCCGCCCGCTGGGCATCCAGAAGTCGCTGACAGCTTTCCACGGACGACAGCAGTCCACCCCGACTCTCGGAACTTGATGCAGGCAGGCCGTCACCACGCAATCCCGGCCAGCGACGCGGAGCGTCTCGATCGGCCTCTCCCCCGAGCTCCACCTCCGCTTCTTGGTACTGGGGGTGTCCCCTACTTCCATGTCGAGAAGATACTGAGGCGCCGCGGGCGTATCGGGAACTACCAGTATCAGGTGAGGTGACGCGGCTACCCTGATAGCGTTAGCGCATGGGAGCCGGGGAGTAGCCTCGAAGAGGACTGCACCGACCTCGTGGCCGCTTTTGATCAGGTTCACGGAGCAGGTCGGCGCTAACGCGGCCGAGAACACTTCGAGGTTCTATCGACGGCGACTGCCAAGACTCCTGTATCTTCTGAATTACCTCTTCGAGGATGACAGGCGGGGTGGCATGTGCCGATCGAAGAACCGGGACTGCCATTTGTCATCAGCGATCGTCTTCGCCATGCAAAAGCGTAGACGCCGCTGTGCCAGCCAATCGATCCGATATGGCGAAGCCAGGAACTCGAGGCAAGCGTAGCCCAAGGACTGGTGGCAGTCTTCGAACTCCCGTTCGTTTGTTTGGCGAGTCAGGCCAGTGTCATCCCAGAGCACGAGGGGGCACTTATCGCACTGCGAGGCCCCTGGACCAGGGCGCCGGCTCAGCCGAAGGTGTTCGCGATATTCGTTGAGTGTCCAATATCGCAATGCGGGCAGCTGTTCGCGGGTCCGCGGGGTTGACGCCTCGCGCTCATGCTTAGTGCCGGCGGCCTGCGAAGCTTCTTGTTGGGTGCGCTCACTGAGATGTGTTTGGTTGTGGGGCTGCAGTTGTTCCGGTGGAACCTCCTCGTCGATGCCGACATTCGTGATGATCTGCTGCTCCGGCATGTCAGTGGGCGCAGTGTCTCGGTGAGACTCGCGCTGCGCTTGAGCCTCCACACGAGCGACAGCGGTGGCGGTCTTCGGGGTCATCTGGCTGTCCGGATGGGTCACGCGTTATTGCTCGGTGAGCTGCGGCGACGAATTGGGGTCTGGGATATCTCCTTGCTCGCGTTCCTGACCCGGCTATGACTCCTCGTAGTCCACCGGGTCAGGATCATCCTCTGGTGACGGCGACCGCTCCTGGGGAGCCTTGGTAGGCGGGGTAGCGTTCGCGGAGCCCTTCGGGTCATAGGTGTCGCTTGAGTTCAGGAAGTCATCCGCTTTGCGGCTCGCGGAGCCGGGGGGTCAGGAGTGGGATCTTCATCACCGGTGATCAGGTCGGGGTCGTGTCGGACTCGCTGGTGGCAGGTTCTCGTAAGGGCCTGTCAGGCCCACCTCCTTGCGCTTGCTGACCCTAGTCCGTCGTGTCGGCTTGGCGCTTGGCGTCGTCACGGTAGCAGGCACCTGCTTCTTCTTTAGCGAAGCCTTCTTCACGCGCGAGGCGCTATCCGTCGTCGTGGCTTCGGCAAACGGCTGGGGCGTTGTCTTCTTCGGCGAAGATTCACGCCGAAGGATGCCGCCCCACCCGCGGAGAGCTTCGACGGTCCGTTGGGTCTTCTTTCCCTTGGTGTTCGACTCCGGCATGGCGGTTCATGGCGTGCACGGTGGGCTTGGCGAGTTGCGCGTGCTCGCTCGAGAGCATATTCGTCAATGAGCAGGTAGCTCACGTTTCCGCTGGATTTCCCCCTGGGACGGTGATTCCCGTTTGGGTGTGGAAGGGTGGAATGGGGCCAAGGTGACCGGACCCCCCCTTTCTCGGAAGAAGGAGATCTGACAGTCAGGGACTGATTGTTCTCCTTGGTGTGTGACACACCAGGACACCCGGATATAATATTCCGAACGGAGCGTTCCCGAGTAGTCATATTCCTGATCGAAGGCTCACCCATACTTAAAAGGTTAGGGGTCTCTCAAGCCAGTCATTTCAGATAAACAAGGATTCAGTATATAGATAGAAAGCAGTAGATAGATACCTAAAAAGGAGTGTTATTAATACAGTTCAGTTAAAATCTAACTTTGGAGTGTGTAAGTCGATTGGTACCGGGTACCAATAGCGACCCGGAAGGCCAGGCCTTTTACATACTGAGTTGCAGTGACGCCCGGCGTCTGCCCAGGTAAGCGCGCTACGCTTCCTCATCGCTACGGTGCGTGTGACCCCTGTCACATCATAGATCAGTTCTGATGCGGAATGAGTGCCCTCGCACCGCGGGTACTTGCCGTACCGCCGCACACATAGATTAACTAAACTACTTCACTTGTGCGCGAAATGAGGGGAGCTCGATACCAAACGAGAGCCAATCTTACGCAAAGGCTCCGTGATCGTCTGTTGCAACTAGCCAAAGAAGCTCCTAGCGGTGTTCAATTATCCACTCACAGCTCGCGACGGCCATCGCCACCACAAACGACACAGCTTCATGTGCAACGGAAAACGAGGCTTGCATCGTATCTGGAACGCTTCGCGCTGAGAAATGAACTCCATTCGGAGCTCCGCCGTCACGAGCTCCCAACTGGGTCGTCAGTCACGAAGGTTTCCCGCAGACATCGACGCCCAGTCTCATGAGCAATCTACGGATTCGGGTCCCTTTGCGACGGTCTTGTTGGTAACGGCGTCACCGGGTGTCCTTCGTCAGTCCCGAGACGGTAGCGCGAAGGGCTTGCTGTCGAAGCGCTCTACGTGCAGTGAGGAAATCCAGTTTGGCAAGAAGCAAGGTATGAGACGATTAGGCATCAGTAGCTATATAGCGCACCTCCTCAATCGGTGCAAAATGGATGAGCGGCAGGGCTGGTAAATGATGGATGGTTTCACTCAACAGCTAGTACGATACTCTGCGTTCAAATTCTCGAAGACATTTTTTTTTCCACAACTGCGACTGCCGACGTTCTGCTGGAGTCGCTCACCCCATCCTTCATACCGCCACCGTTTACAATAAAGATCACACGCGAGAAATATACGTCGAGGTTTCTTTTCCTTTGTTTTGTTGTACTTGGTATCGCATCGCACAAAAGCGTAGTCCTTGTAGGCTGCAAACTTATTCACTGTGTCTCGACGCTATTGTGGCGAATCAAACGGAGACTCATGGTAAGATGCGGTCTCCATGTACGTTTGGGCCGGCCAGGACTGGTGGATCTCTCACTCGCAGGTTCATCACTTGGCGCTGGAAAAGGCTCAAAGTTCAGGATCTTGGCGAGAAGAATGCCAATCATCGCACATAGAAGAGTCGCGGTTTGAAGGGGTGGACTCTGAAAGGGTGCCTGCGACTATTTTGGCGGGGGGAGGGGGGCTCGCGAAAATGGATTGGGAGCTTGCGAATATGGTCTCCCTATCTGGGTGATGCGGATGTTCAAATCAGTACTTCAACGCGACCTGCCGAAACGCAAGCCTCCGGTAGCGCCAGCTACGCGTATGTAATTAGTTTCTTTCATTTTACAATCTCACTTTCTAATCTCCGTTGTACGGAACAAGAAGGTCAATTGTTTGGTGCAACAGTACAGGCGGTAACAAAACATGCTAATAAGATTCGGCACTACGCTCAAGCAAAAGCTCATGCGAAATACATGGTAAGAAGCGAGATGACGCCTCTCCTCCTCGTTGTCTGATCTGGGTGGGGTATAGGACGCAAGCGAAGAGGGGCTTCCGCAGCTTAATAACGCGCCTAAGGCACGTTTTTAAGTTCCCGCTCCTAGCCCCGGGCCGAAATAGCTCTCATTGGTCAATGAATCTAGTCGAGCCGAGCAGGAGTCCCCCCAGTTCGTCCCGCTCCCAAGATTATTTCGCGTCGTTGGGAGAGGGGCAGTTCGTGGGAGCTCGCCACCAGTACCAGAAAGATCACGTCATGGAAGAGGTCAAGCGCGTTGAAAACGCGATGGCTACCTACACGACGTGGGAGGCAATGCCCTACGAGTTGAATAGCGGCGTCTGAAAGTAGTGCCTGCTTCCATAAAAAAAGGCTGCGTACTTAGCGGCGCATCGAGCCGCTCGCATTGTATCAGGAACAATAGAGGCGGGTGGCGTAGTGCAAGACCCATTTCAACAAGGCACTTCGGACCGAAGAACGGTGGTCTGCATGTTTAGGCTGCTGAATGGATAAATTGGTGAATGCGTCGAAGCTCATCCGATACCGACGTTGGAAGCGTCCTGGATATGGAAGTACTGTGGACAGGTACTTATCCACCAAAGCCCATACTGTACACTTACCAGTTCCGTAATAGCATTTGCCGCATGTTGGCAATGCATCAATAGTAGGCAAAACGAAAAGGATTAAGCGAGCTTGAGTGCGAAAGTGTATAATGTAAAGAATGGCGTCTTGCTGCATCTGCATTTCTAGTAAATCGTGGCCTGGGAGTGGTGTGCTGTTTGAATTAATAGTGCAGATGGCGGTACTGGTTTTGGAGCAGGTACTTCTTTTGGGACAGATTAGCAAATCGGTATTTCTTTTGTGAAACGCTCTCTGCTTTAATAGGGGGTCAAAATTAGAAGATTGCACTAAAAATATCACCATGACGGCGCTGCCAAAATGACCAGGTGCTCAGCAAAATATCACCCCGGTCAGATATAAACTGGCCGACCATTTACCCTGACCATCATTGCGCACTTCGTTCGAAAATTCTAGACTAAAGGGAAATGTGCTGTTGCGGAGGGCGACTCTTCGAGAAATGGTCGGTTATTTCGAAAATCGTCAACCTAAGCAGGTGACCATTTCTAGAAATGTTATGACCACCGGACATTAAAAGTATGGTGGTCATTTCAAGCATAAAATCACCACTAAAAATCTAATTTTGAACCCCCCCCTAATGTGAAGTGATGCCTGC
This sequence comes from Phytophthora fragariaefolia, assembly GCA_030267785.1. NCBI lineage: Eukaryota > Oomycota > Peronosporomycetes > Peronosporales > Peronosporaceae > Phytophthora > Phytophthora fragariaefolia. Next base: position 623 of record BSXT01000641.1, on the reverse strand, counting down.
ACTTGAGAGGACTCCCAGTGAGGACGGGGAGAAGAAGGAAGCTCTTTCTGGTCGGAGGGCAAAAGCCAAAGTGAGAATATTCCTGGCAACGGGGCCAGTTAGAATAACCTAACCTAAAATAGTACATCCGGGAAAAACCTCACTAAGAGAAAAACCTCGGTTGAAGTTCGGCTGTCAGGTTCACACACCATAACCACTATGATACCTGTGAAAACAGATATCTTGACAGCCTCACTTGGTGTGGGGAAACCTCGACGCGGCAATGCACTCATTGCCTGCTTCGTGCAAACCACCGTTGCACGAAGTGTCTTGGGCAAAAACCCCACACATAGAGTTGTAGACCTTGTTGCATGACGGATCGGTTAAGTTCTTTCTCCAAGGACCACTGTCCTGGATCGAACACCGACAAGCTCACGTAGTCGACAAAACACCTCAGGTGTTAATGCCTTCGTCAGAATATCTGCGGGCATCTTGTCGGTAGGACAGTAGAACACATCTATGTCTTGTGCTTGTTGTCGTTCTTGAATAAAGAAGTACCGAATATCAATGTGCTTGCACCGCCCATGATGTTCGGGATTCTTTGAAATCCTAATGGTAGCTTGGTTGTCTTCCCCGATCCTCAC
>BSXT01000640.1:0-19699 GCA_030267785.1 Phytophthora fragariaefolia | reverse complement strand
TTTTATGTTGGGCGGCTGAAGCCTTACGCACGACACGAGTCACCTAGTCTTGGTGACTCGGCGCCAACGCCTGCTCGAGCGCGCCGACGCGCGTTCGCAAGACATTCAGTTTCGACCCAAGGTCGATCTGCACGTTCGAAGCAGTCTGCGCGACCTGCGCGAGCTGGGCTTTCAAGAAGGCCAGCTCCTGCTTCAACGCAGCGAACTCAGCGATCTGGAGGCGTTCAACAGCCTCCAGACGATCAACGAGGTCTGGTGGACCAGACCCGCGGCGTCTTCCCGCCGCCTCCACCCCCACTGCGAGATGCACAGGGGGAAATCGCTGGATCGTCCAGCGAATTGTTGATCATCGAATCCGGACCCGAGGTCCGGATTATTTCGTATTCGTTGGAAAGGATTTCCTCCGAACCAAGATACGTGGGAGCTGCGGAACGTCCTGATGCGGGACGTCCCGGAAATGGTGAAGGAGTACGAAGCCCGCCACCACCAAAGCCGCCGAAGGGCGTAAAACTTGAGCGAGAACTGTAGTCACCTACAGATCTCGACAGAGTGCTGCGCCCACCACCAGCACTCGAAGATATCTGCGCAATCAAGTCTGTGCGCAGAGGCTTCAGCTCCTCGGGCACACGGACACCCGGGTACCGATAATGTCACGCTCGGACACGCGCACTGCCCCGACGTGGCAGTGCTCGTACGCGATGCCCATCGGCACCGCGCACGGAATACCCGCTTCGACCGCACCCCAGTGCAGCCGCTTAGTTTTGGGCCGCTTAGAAAAGCGGTCATAGCGTTCGCGCGCTAAGCGAACGCACTCACGGTAGCCAGCTGGGTTGCTGTTGAAGTTGTTAACAAAAGCACCCCAGCTTTGACAGATGCCTGCCACTCGAGCATTCTGCGTCTACGAGAAGTCTTCTTGTTCCCGTACCATCGAAGCTCATAGAAGAGTCCAATGTTGTAATCGCGTCTTTGGTCCGTCGCCGGATCAAAGCCGAGCTCTTTTGTGACATCATCGTCTTTGATGCCACTGAACGAGTACAGTGCGTACTGACTAGGCGGAGCAGTACTGCCGAAGCGAGATTGGATCTCGCTTGGAGTTGGTATCCACGGGCCGCGCACTGGCCCAGTGCGCGACGCCCCAACACCAGATGGAGTGGAGTCATCTCCACTGCGAGGCAATGGTCCAGCGTCAGCCAGCGGTCTATCGCTACCGCTGCGAGAGCGCATCGAGTTCGAAGCGTCCGAGCCGTCCTTACGAGGACGACGCGATCCCACCCTCGGATCATCACGTGTTGAAGACGAGGTTTCCTCGTCTTCTTCGCCATCCTCCATGTCGGCATCGCTGCCGACTTTGAATAGAGCTTCGAGCTCATCGCCGGCAAACACCGTGTTGCCGCGCGCCATCTTGTACTCCCCAAACGACATCGTCCGCTTGGGGGAGACGTCGTCACTGTTGAAGTGACTGCGGATGACGAAACCGAAGAACTTCCAGTCGTCGCTGAGGAAGCGACGACAGTGTTCGCTGCTGCAGATGCAGCAGGCGTGCTCCTTCCGAATGAGCACAGGTATCTCCTCCAGAGAAGGATTGACGCGTCGAGACCGGCACATCAAGTCCTAACGGGGGGAGAGAGTGTAGCTGGGGCTACCCATTCGGTCAACCTCCACATTAGAGCAACATGCACTAATGGATACATTCGGGTGGGTCACATGCAGTGTGGCCACCATTCATAGTAGGAAGCACTACTTTTGGCAGAAAGCAATATATATCTGCCAATTAGGAGCATGCATTAGGACAGAGATCTGCCAACGAGTGGTTGGCAGATCCTCTCGTTATAGATATCAGTTTTAGGAGGCAGGACCAAAGTTAACATTCAAATTCAGTAATCATTTTCTACCAAAAGGTTATTAATAGTCTTTATTTAGATTAAACTATACTTACAGAGCTATGTATAGTTGATCTAAATTAATTACTCCTACGCTTCCTCCTACACGTCGCGCACATGTGTAAGCTAAAGTAGTGTGCTGAGTAAGCCCACTACAGAGTGGGTGTAGTAAGTTCGGACTCAGTGAGAAGTCAGGTTAACGATAGTGAAGAGACTGCAACGGTTTAATCGAATCAAACTGAATGTAATCAAATATAACTTCTGTTTTGCCGAATGTGACATTGTTCTCCACGAACACATCACCCCGATCTGGGGCATACAGGATATATATTCATTGCTCGTTGTTACACTGTATTAGACAGTGTAGATGACCGTCAAGGACAGTGATACTGCAAAACTTCGCTATACCCAAGTCAAGTCATTAAGATATCCTGTATAATACAGGGTAACTTCCACCCAGGGCTAGAGGGGTTTTAATACTATTATCAAGTATTTTTACATTGTGGATTTGAAGCCCAACCACAGGATAGGCGACATCTGTGTCCACAGAGGTCTCAGAAACTGTTTGGTACCGAAGGGAAGCGAAGGTCTGCAATGGTCGGCGCGTGGGCTGGAGTAGTTGAGTTTACTAGGAGTTGTATCGATATACTAACGCGTTGCCCGCCATGAGCGAAGCGAAATTGGCGGTGCAAACGAGGAGCTGATGAACCAGCGTCCAACGCATCATTGGTACGTCATCCCTCCCCAATACCCCGACCGAGGTCAGGCCTGACCTATATACGACCCGAAGAAAAGGCGCTGGAGATGCTCTAATGACGTGAAATAGGCAAAGTAAGATCCTTGCGTCTGGAAAATTCACACTGAGTGTTGAAATATTCGGGCATTTCTTGTCAACCATGATGCACTAGATTCGGCACCCTCCAGTTTGAGCTCACCTTGCTCCAAAACGTGATCGTATTTCGCTCGTCGCTAGTAATAGGATCTTGTAAAAAATTTCAACCATATTGCTACCAAATCTAAGTCCACCTCAGAGGAGAAGTTCTTGTCCTTCATCTTGGTAGTCATAGTGGTGTAGTGGGTCTCCTTTCGCCTGCTCGTCGGCGGGATCTTCAGCGCTTGTGCGGTGGTCGCCCAGCAGTCCGTGCTGGTCGATACCTATTCAACTAACAACGTACTGGCCGCCGCAAAGCAGCCGGGTTGCCCCTATTTATTATCCTCCTTCTGTTGCTTCTATCTCTTCGGTGGTTGCTACAACGCCTACGTCACACTCAATGTTTCGGTCTTTCGTCTGTTTCGAGTCGTGCTCGTCCCCGTATGATGTGTAGTCCCGACGGCCGCCGGCAACTGTGGGCCCACCAGTGGCTCCACCGACGTACGCCCGCTAGCACCAACACACGTGCGCTCACCGGCCCTCAACTTTCTTCCGACTTAACACCTCCATCTCCGTCTACACCTCACTCCCGCCGATCGTCAACTGACCCTTTCGTTGACAGATTGGTGTTCCTCCCAGTCCGCAACTCGAGTTCTCTCCTAGCCCACAACTTGCTGCTGTCAACCAGTCTGCAAATTGGGTCTTCCCTCAGGCCGCGAATTTACTTCTCTCTCTTCGGCAAATCGAGTTCAGTCCTCAAGTCTGCGGTTGGGTTCTGCCCTCCAGCCGGCAAATTGGATTCTGCCCTCCTCCCTTCGCTTCGCACGTGCTGCCACTCCAGCCACTTTAGCTACTTCACCGCTTTACTTCGGCGGCTCCACATACTCAATCACTCATAACTCAGCTTTCTCATGCTGCCCCCCTCGCGGTCCGCAATCCCTTACGACAGTCCCAATACCTTGATCGCATCCCCATGTGGCAACGCTTCGCTATCGTTCAACGACTCTTCGCTACTGCAACTTCTGACAGCTACCTGCCTGCAACGCTCATCTCACTTCGACTCGTCATGGACATATGCTCCAGGATCACTCTGCTCGGCACCTCTCGTGGTTTTCAATGCCTCATCTCGTAAAGCCTCATCTAGTGATGATATGGATGCGTTTTCCTCTTCTTCACTTGGCGACGGGCACGGCTGCTAGTTTTCCTGTTAGGGGGATTTCCAGTGAAATACCTTAAGGTAAGCAACCAGTTATCCGCCACTTTTGCAGTTGCTGGCGCGCGGATTTTTTTTACCTCGGTCGCACGGGCTCAAGTAGGTACCGTTGTAAAGCTAAGTATCTCCTCGGTATGGCTCCCGATAATGGCATTAATCGCATGGCAAAATTTAAGGCTTCCACACATTATGCATTGTCGTAGCGCTAATAACTACCATACATAATGGGCATTAATGGGATTAATGTTTAATGTACTTCGAAGTAAATACTTAATCAATGAACTTATGGAGTGTCTGAGCATTGATGTTAGACCTTTTTGTTCTAAGAAACAGAATCATTTCAAGCAAAACGGGCAATAAAGAATGGCGGCGCAGACCATACGTGACCCGAGTGACATTTAACAAACGCTCAGTCAAATTAGGCGTTGGAGGAGTCGTGTCGACCTGAACATGTCTGCTCTTCTACGACTTGATGCGAGCCTTCTTGAGCACCGACGAGGCAAAGCTTGCGTTTGTTGAGTTACAGGAAGTCGATATTGATGAGCTTGTTGGTCGCCTGACGAGAGATTCGAAATTGAAGGTGTGCGTAAACAGGGAGAATAAAACGCAATAGTTCCTTGAGATTTGATAGTGTGCGTCGGATGTCTTCGTGGGTCACTCCGGCCCGGTGGTAGAGTGAGGTAGCTCGCCTTCGACGGACGGGCCGGAAAGCAACCGCCGTAGTGTCTTTCTTGGTGAGTGCCGGAAAGAAGGTAGTCCATGCAAACCAACGGGAGCCCTGCTCCTCTGTCTTGTCGATTTTTTTTCTCCTAACGTCGAGCGTTCAAATCAAATCAAACCCTCAATTACGAGCGGCGACTGTTCAGAGGAACCAAACCAGTTCTCCGCCACTTTCTGTTGTTTTGTATCGGGAATTGCCAGCCCCTTCGCGATCCCTCGCGCGAAGTCGTGCGGGCGAGCCAATGATATCACGGAATTTCTGTGATTAGGTAAAACTCAGCTGATGGTGCTTTTGGCGTGCTCCCTGCAGAAAGTTATATGTCTGAGCGCGCCAAAAGCACCAGGTTTTCATTATCGTTCTAGCATTATGGGAGGAAGTATACCAGTGCGGAGCTCGACGATGCTGTATGTGCAAAAGCCGTCATCACGAAAGAAGTGAGTCACTGGTGGTGGTCAGCTACTGGCACGACAATTTTTGCAGGACATGGCCGCCGCAAACGCGCCTAAGGAAAAAGCAAGGTCAAGCCACAGCAGACCAGGCCGAAGTCAAATCCAAGAAGCGCCCTGCGCAGAAGTCACAGCCCCTACTACCTGGAAAACGCTTGAAGAAGACGTGTTCACGCTTCTCTGTCAGGAACGGAGAGCCCCTGGCCGTCGGCATCGACCGGTCGCAAACCATTGTCTTTTAATACATGGTGCCTTTCGTTCATAACAGTGAAATAGCCTCCTCAGAGGTAACTATTGGCGGCATCGTAACCCTAACCTTCGTACTTTTAAGAATCACCACCGTAAACCCTGCTGCATACAATTGTAAGATAAGCATAGGTGGCGGAGAACTGCTTGGTCGCTCTGAATAGTCGCCGCGCGCAATTGAGGGTTTGCTTTGCTTTGAACGCTCAACGTTAGGAGAAAAAAATCGACAAGATAGAGGAGATACTCAGCTTTGCAACGGTACCTACTTGCTCCCGTGCGACCGAGGTAAAAAACCGCGCGCCGGCAACTGCAAAGTGGCGGATAACTGGTTGCTTACCTTAAGCACCGAAAATTGATTTTATGGTGGTCTCACCGCCACGAAATCCGATGTGAAGTAGGGGCAGATTTGGGCGCAAGCCATACAGCAGACAAACGCTATCTCCCAGCTCGCGCTCCACGCTTGAACGTATGAACCCTACCGCGCTTACGCACGGTTTTGCGTAAATCAACGTTCACACACGAGTCGTCCGGTGCGACCAGTGGAGGTGTCCTTATATGGGGCATGGTCATCAAACGCATCAAGATGTGAAATGGACTGTCAAATTGGACTTTTATTTTCGGAAAATATGCTGCCCATGTATCCTAATCCATGTATCGTCCATGTTTTAGTTTAGGTATTGTCCATGATGTAATTTATGCTTTTTGAAAATTACTGACGGACCTCACTTCAATTTGACGCGCGGACGCACACACGCCACGAATCGAAAAGATGCCCCCCCCCCCGCCACCGCTCCACTCCACGCCAAGACACGCCCCACTCCTCGCTAAGGCACGCCCCTTGTCACCGCAGCACACACCCAGGCCCCTTGAAGCCCTCTGCTCTCCCTGCGCCACGGAGCTACCCCAAGCACCAAACAAGACATCCACTGTCCTTACACCAAGCCCCCCAGCTCTCCCTGCGTCACGGAGCCACTCACGCGCCGAGGAACCGCCCACACGTTGAAACACCGGCGCGAGGCACGTGCTGTATTGCTGAAGGTAAGAATCTCCATACCCTCTAAATGTTGCTTGCACTTACCGTTGCACTTAACACGCACCTGTCGCCTTGTAAGCTTGAAGATTGCGAAGGTCTTGCTGCCGTTCATCCACGAGGAAGACAGTAAGGCGCGTGAGTGATGTTGAGTACTTGCAAGTACAGACCCTTTTTTAACTAGGTATTGACCATGTTTTGGCTATGTGTCCTGGTACCGGAACCATGGCACGGACCAGGAACACGGATAAAATTCAGAAACGCTTGAGAGAAGAAGAGAGACAAGCGAAGGCTGCAGCCGAAGAGAAGACAGCAGCCGAAGCGAATAAAGCAGCTGAAGAGAATAAAGCAGCCGACGAGATGAAAGCAGCCGAACAGAAGAAAGCAGCTGAAGAGGCATGTGAGGAGGAGGAAGCAGCTGCTGAGGAGGGGGAATCGGCTGCAGACGAGGCTAACGATGAGGCGGAAACAGCTGAGGTGGGCGTAGCAGAAGAGGAGAGTGATGAAGACAGTGAGCGTGGTGATCAGGGTGCTGGCGATAGCATCTCATCTCGACAGCGATGAGCATCGCAGAGCTCAGAATAGTTACACTTTGTGCCTGCGTTGAAGAAACATCACAAGTCATGGGAAAGCCTCGAGGTATATTTAAAAGCATGCGAGGGGCGCACAAAGACGGCATTAGTGACCAGTGAAACCCTCAACGATCGGTTGAAGAACGAACGATTGAAGAAGCAGAAGAGATATCTTAACAAGCCTGATTCCGAGATCCCGCTTGTGCCCGAGGATATGGACCCCTATCAGCGACTCTATATCTGCACCCATGGATGGAAACCGCGAAAGCGCTCGACTGGGCTGCGGCCCGTTCAGCGCGTAACTTTTACTGGCTGTAAGGCGCGGTTCGTTGCCCAAGTTTATAAACGCTCGGCTTGGAAGTGGTGGATCGAGATTAAGGAATTCTACGGGCACTACCACCACGTGTCTGAAGAAGTATTTCGATCGTATCCCAGCAAGCGAATGGTTCCGGATGATTCGCCTATAATGAGCAACGTGCAGCTACTCGTGAATAGTGGGAGCAAGGCGAGCAGGATCTACGACTACATCCGCGACAACTCAATTCACCGAGTGAAGATGTCTACAATCTCGTGACGCGCATCAAAGCATCAGGTTCGCGTTGGCTGTTTGCATCGTCGAGATGGTGTGTCGGCTGATGAAACCAATGCGCTCGTTTCTGTAGGTGACGAACTTTCCGATGAGGACCTAGTCGCTGAACTTCTTGTCAACTTCAACCTGCAAGCAGAAGGGAACGTGTCGACGGTGAATGAAAACGCACGAGGCCAGACGGCCGTCATTTCGATCAGCTCGCAGCACACGCGGAAGCTGTACCACCGATTTCCGGAGCTGCTGCTGATCGACTGTACTCACAAGACCAATAGGTGCGGTGACCATTTGGTCCTTCCATGTTTTGCCCATGTATCCGTCGTGTACTGACCATGTATTCACCATGTATTCACCATGTTTTGTACGATGTGTATTGGTCATGTACTGACCATGTATTGCCCATGTATTGTACGATGTGTATTGGTCATGTTACCGCAGATACAGTTACCAGTTGTGTACATTCATGGTGATGGATCAGTTTGGGAATGGTCAGCCGGTGCAACATTCGGTTATTGAAAACAACGCAGATTGGCATATAGTGAAAACGGTTGAGCACTTTCAGGCAAAAAATACGTGGGAGGCTACGAACGTCATCGGCGTGGACAAGGACCGAAGGAGAACGAAGCGTTGATGTGATGGGGGTCACACGCACAATAGCTAAGAGGAAGCGTAATACGCTAGCCACAACAGGCGCCTGGTGTCTCTGTTGTCTCTGGTGCAAAAGGCCCTGCCTTACCGGTCTCCTTTAATACCAAGTATTAAATAGGCTTGCACACTTGTAGGTTAGAGTTAAACTGACTTGTATTAATAACACTCACAAGTATCTATCTACTGCTTTCTATCTGCATACTAAAGCCCCGTCTAAATGGCGATCTTCCGCTCTCGTGAACAATCGTCCCTTAGGTACGACCGACCCCTAACTTGACATATTACTTTGGGGAGGTCTACGCGGAATATTATATCTAAGAGACCCTGGTACACAGTTCCCGTCGTGGTGTGTGACACTCAGTTCTTGTGAGCCACACCGGCCGGTGTGGTTCACACCAGAGAACATCCCTTTTCCTTGAAAAGGACATTGGCCAATTCTGGCCCCATTACACCCTCCCTCACCCAAACGGGAAGCACCTTTCCCAATGGGGAAATCCAGCGTAAACACGGGCACGGTCCCATTCGACAATTCACGCTCTCACGAGCACAAGCCGCGCATCGCTGGCCCACCGGGCATGACGACAGAGACCCAGATGATCTTGCGGGTCGCCCCCTACGCCCTTGGGGCTGGCCCCGCTGAGCACGACGTCGACGCACCCAGTCTGAGCGAGACGGAGGAGAAGCTGCCGACGCCTCCTTTCAAGAAGCACTCGGGCGGCCCGGGGGCAACGAAGGGGGCTTCGGCTTCCAAGAAGCACGGGAATGACATGAACGACGAGAAGAAGACGCCCGCGCCCGAGAAGCCGACCACCGGTGCGAAGGCGGAGGGGAACCCACCCTCTTCCCCGAAGCTTACTGCCGCTGCTGCTCAGACGAAAAGACACCCGCTTCTACGAAGCCCACGCGGAAGACGACCGCTTCTTCGAAGCCTGCGCCGAAGCAACCCGCGGTGAAGAAACCGGCTGCCAAGCAGCTTCCGAAGAAGAACACCACGAAGGAGACCCGCAGGACCACGCGGCTGCCTCCGAAACGCACGGATGTGATGTTGCCGGGTCCTCACGAGGAGGTAAGCAGCGACTCGTCCGACACGGACACTCCGAACCCCGCTCTTGTCACTGGCGCCGGCCTGCCTGTTGGTGACGCCTCACAGGCTCCTAGAGCCCAAACATCGACGACAGGTCCTGCGGCTTCCGCAAACTCCGCGACCATGCCCCCGCCGAAGCGAAGCCCGTCACCGGACCCGTCTCTCCGGGTGGACTACGAAGAGTCGGAATCCGACATGGACTGCGAGGCCGGCGACGTCGAGGGATCTTGGTCCTCGCCGCCGCTCACTGATGAGCAGCGAGTTCTTCACCCTGCAAGCCCAATCTCTCCGAAGACTGTGGTGGCCATAGCCCGTGCCCGTGTCTTGGAGGAGGCCCTGTCTCGCCGAGACGACCCGCCTCCGGCAACACCGAAGTCCCAGGTCATAACCCAAGCTGGTGTCGATGAGGGGGTCCCTCCCGAGCTGTTGCGGCCCGTATACGACAGCACTTGAGCGACAGTTCCCGCCAGGCTGCCTCGCAGACGATGGGCGCCAAGCGCGAACGCGATACACCTGGCCCCCGCACGCGCGAACAAATACTCGGGTTGCGATACTGGACACAGGAAGAGTACCGCGTGCATCTTCGCCACAGTCGGATGCCTGGCCCAGGCGCGCCGCAGTGCGACAAGTGCCCGGTCGTGCTCCTGTCGGATGGCCGTTTTGCCCGTCAACTGAGCGAGACGGAGTTCGAGGGGTGGTGGCACCACTTGGGCTATCCCGAGCCCGAGTTCTTGAACTCTCCGTTTTGGATTGATTGGCTGGCCCAGCGTCGTCTTCGGTTTCGCATGGCGAAGATGATTGCTGACGACACTTGGACGGGCCGCTTTCTTGTACGGCACAAGCCCATGCCTGGTGTCATCCTCGAGGAGGTTCTTCAGAAGATCCAGAAGTCTTGGCAGTCGCAGCCGATAGAGCCAAGGAGTGTTCTCGGCCCTGTCAGCGCCGACCAGGTTCGTGGGCGCTCTCAAAAGCGACCACGAGGTCGGCGCAGTCCACTTCGAGGCGAGCCCCAGGCTCCCATGAGTTTCGACTACTCGGGTAGCCACGCCACATCACCAGGTACTGGTACTGACCGCTACGCCCACGGCGCTTCAATAGCTTCTCGACATGGTAACAGAGGGCGCCCTCGCTATCAAGCAGAGGCGGAGGAGCCCGCGACAGGAGTGGTGTCCGACCAGGACGCACAGCGTCAACCGACTGGCTCCCGACCTGACCTGGAGAGCCTTCTGGCCGGTTTGGATGGTCACCATCCGACTGCTGGATGGTCAGCGGGCTGAGATGGTGGCGCTGCGCGCTCGCGTCCAAGAAGTGGAGACCCACCTGGAGAGGCTCCAGGATGTCCGCCGGGACTCAGACCGTCTGCGAGACCACTTGTGGGGGTTGCCTGGGCAGATACGCCGTCTTGGTGACGAAGTCGACCGCCTGCAGGACCAATGTTCGCAAGGCGAGGAGAACGACGGATCGGCGCGCCAAGACTTGGGGGGCACCTCGCCTGGAGCCGGAGTCTGTATGACCGGGCGGGCCATTTGGAGACGCAAGACGCACGCCGCGTAGCGGCTCTGGCTGCCGCTCCGACTCCCGCTCCTGCCCAGGTTCCCTCGGAACAGTTCGTTCGGGTGATGGCGGACGCCTTCCGTCCGTACTCGGTGACGCAGCCGACCCCGCAGGCTCAGCAGGCCCCGCCGGGTGATAGGACATGAGCAAGCCGACGTAGAACGTCGGATGCGTGGCCATGGACGATGGCAAATCCAGCGTGTAGGTGTGGCCGTGGGCCCCTATGACCGTGAACAGTCCCACGAAGCGAGGGCGCAGCTTAGTGCTGCCCACGGCGGAGACCGCCTGAGTAGGAAGATTCTTAGCATTTAATAAGACTTGGTCTCCAAGTTGAAACGCTAGCGTGTTCTTACGCCCTTGGCGATCACTCTATTCCTTCTGAGTGTCTTGGGCTGCCGCCATAGCGTCGCGCACGCGCTGTCCGACTGCCTCACCAGTCGCAATGAACGAGAGCAGATTCCGTTTGTCGGACGTTCGTAGGCCTTGAAGGCCCCTTGGGTCTTCGGCATTAGCCTCTCCCCCCAAAAAACAATCCGATGCCGACGGCAACGTCTGCGGCGTACGCGAATGCCGCAGCCCATTCACGTAGAACGGAGTGAAACCCGTGGATGAATGCACTGCATTGTTAAGCGCAAACTCCACCTGTGAAAGGAGCGTGCTCCACTTGGTGGGTTCTGCAGCGCAGACACTCCGAAGAACGTCTTCGAGAACTCTGCTCACCCGCTCCGTCTGACCGCTGGTCTGAGGATGATCCGCTGAGGACATATCCAACCTCGTGCCTAGGAGGCGGAAGAGGCGTTGCCAAAAGTGGGACACGAACCGGGGATCTCTGTCACTCACGAAGGCCTCGGGGAGGCCGTGATGACGAAAGACATTGTCCACAAAGAGCTGAGCCGCCTGAGGCGCAGTCACGCTCTTCCGCACAGCGGCCAGTCGCACCATCTCGCTGAGATGGCACACAAAAACCAAGATGCCAGTGTGGCCACGCGCGTCGGCCGGGAGCTCAAAGATGAAGTCCATGCTCACGGAGCGCCAGCAATCCGCCGGAACCGGCAAGCCCATCAAAGGAGCGGACGCTGAGGGCGCGGGTTTGACAAGCTGACACGTCTCACATGTCTGTACGTATTTACGTGCCCATATTATTCATGTGGGGCCACCAGAAGTTGCGGACCACAGACGTATACGTCTTCTCCCGCCCCAGCTGTCCGCTAAGCGGCGTGTCATGAGCCTCATAGAGGACACGATGACGCAGATCCTCGTCATTGGCAACGCCTATTCGAGGCTCATCGCCGTCGTCTACTTGGTAGTAGAGCAAACCCTTCACTACTGAGTAGCGGTGCAAACGTGAGCGCTGTCGCGCCGTGAGACCGACAGTCTTGTTTGGAGCGCTCAGCGCCTCCTCCGGACCTGCAAGGTTGTCACCACCGGCATACGGTTCGCGAATAAGCTCATAGAGCGGTGACTCGAGGTAGGCCAGATGTGCCAACTCATAATCTGGCCGCCGAGAGAGCGCGTCCGCGAGGACATTCTGTTTTCCCGGCTTGAATTCCACCGTAAAGTTGTACTCGGCGAAGAAAGAAAACCACCGCGCCATGCGCTGGGAGATGTGAGGCGACGACGTCGCCGTCCTCAAAGAGGCATGATCTGTGTAGATCACAAAGGGTTTTTGACCTAACAGGTGCACCCGAAACTTGACCAAGGCGTACTTCATCGGCAACAGTTCTTTGCCGTGGACAGGGTAGTTCTTTTCCGCCGCCTTCAACTGGCGCGACTGGAAAGATACTACCCTCTCACAGCCCTCGGCATCAATCTGTAACAGGGCACAGCCAATGGCAAAGTCGGATGCATCGCATACTACGCTGAAAGGTCGATCTTCATCGGGTAGAGCCAAAATCGGAGCGCTCTGGGGGCTGCTATTGATGGCTTCAAAATCCTGTTGAGCTTCCGAGGTCCATCACCACACGGCATCCTTCTTGAGAAGATTCGTCAGTGGCCTTGCCATCGGCGTAATTGGCACTATACTTATGCAAGTAGTTGGCCAGGCCGAGCCATTTACGCAGGTTCTTCTGAGAGACGGGCACTGGCCACTGTGCAATGGCACACACCTTCCCCGGGTCCGCACGGACACCGTCCTTTCCAAGGAAGCAGCCCAAAAAGGGAATCTCTTCGGCCCCGAAGATGCACTTGTTGATGTTCGCGTAGAGATGATTATCACGTATGCACAAGAGAACCTCACGGAGGTGACCGAGATGGGCTTCGACGGCAGTCTTGCCTTCCGACGCACGACTGTGCACGAAGATGTCGTCGAAATACGTCTGTACGAAGTGCCGCATCGGCCGGAACAGCTGCGTCACGAGTCGATTAAACGCGGCGGGTGCGTTGGACAGCCCCTGGTGCATCACCAACCACTCCCACAGCATCTCGCTGGGGGTACTTACCGCCGTGAGCCGAATATCGGACTCGCGCATCAGGAGCTGATAATAGCCGTCGACCATGTCGAGCGCACTAAAGACCGTGCAACCTGCCCTGTTGTTCTGCAACACATCCTTTCGGGGGATAGGCGTTGACGCCAGAATGGTTGCCGCGTTCAATTTGTTGAAGGCATGCACCATGCGCCACTTCCCGTTGGGCTTGCGCACACAGAACGTCGGGGACGAGTGTGGCGACTTGGACTCGCGCACCATGCCCGCGGCATGTTTCGCCGCGAAGAAGGCGTCGATGACATCGACCGGTTCTTTCGGAAGCAGCCAATGCCGCGTGTTACAGTACTTGGTGCCTGGTACTAAATCAATCTCATGCCGCACGCCCCGGTCTGGGGGAAGGATTGAGGGCGGGTCGTCACTAACGACATCCGAAAACTCTTTCAAAAGGGGGTGATACGGGTCCGAGGGATCCTTCAAAATGGCAGCGCCATATTGCGTCTGCCTCTTAGAGGTTCGTTCGTCTTCCAAAACCTCGGAGTCCATGACTGAAGAGGAGTTGAACTCCATTGCGCCGCCATCTGGGCGAAGTAGAACCACTTCCGTCAACTCTCCCGCCTTGAGAGAGTCCAAAACCTCGACATAAGAAAGCTTCTCGAGCTCAAGTGGCTCCGCTACTGTCGGCAAGGGGTCAGAGCCTCCCCCACCTTGGGTTCGCCCGTAAAGGCGTCAACTACTTGAGGGACCCTATCCTCAGCCGCGGAATCCGCATCGCGGCTAGAAACATCCGCCTTGGGCGTGCTTGTGACCTTGTCACCCTTGATGGTCTTGCTAGTGGGAGCTCCAACCCGACCACTCTTGTTTGCGCGAGCCACAACTCCAGCGCCTTCCTCAACGAGGGCTGAACCAGCCACCATGCTTTGCATAGGGGGAGTTCGGACGCTGCCACCCTTTCCTGCGCGAGCTGTTGCAGCGTCCGCGCCTTGGGTCGTCACTGTCCCTTGGACATATGCAACTCGGTTGCAAACTGCAGAACCATGCCTTCCAACTGGAGGGGTTCTAGGATCCTGTGGGTCTTTGCCATCACCGACCTCGAGCTCCCGCGCTCGTGGGGGTGATGCCGACGGCAGTTGCAGGACTTCAGAAGAGCCGGCCAATTGCCAATCGGCGCGTGGCACACAGTGCTCATGTACAAACCCATCTCGGGAAGAGGAGGGGACATGACCCGCCAGGGCTCTGTCCGCGAGGGGGTTGTGGCTGGCACCGATGGTGCGACTACGCCAATCGATCCACGGCTCGTGCTTAGCAAGCCAAGGCATGCCGAGGATATAATCGTATCGATCATCCATGTCCAAGGCAATGAATGGTTCGATCGAATTGAAATCGTCAAACTTCACGCTGAAGGGTATGATAACCTTGCGGGTAGACACGATGGAGCCAGTTGCTAAGCGAACAGATACATTGGTATTTCTCTTAGAGGCTTCTAAAGCACTAGCATACAATGCATTGTTCCTAGCCACACTGGCTTTCGTCGAAAAGTTGAACGACGCTCCTGAATCGATCAGGACCGTCATCGGTTCCGGATACCCTTTCACGCTGGCAGTGACGACCACGAGGTTAGACCGCGCGGCGGCCACGGAGAGACACAGAAGTGTACTTGCTCCTTTGGGGAGGTTGATGAGGGGCTCACCTTCCTCGAAGAGGAGCGAAGTCTGCCAGCAGGGCATCCCGCCCCTACTGGGAACCGCCGTTTTCCGACTCCGTCGCCTCAAGGCTGTTGAGAACCGGAAGCACCGAGTGCTTCTTGTCACGTGTCACCTTCCACGGGTGGGTGGGTCAGTTCCGACGGAAATGACCAGGTTGATTACAACCGAAACAGCGACCACCCGCGCGTGGAGTCCGCTGAGGGCGTGCCGATTCGGCAAGAGAGAACTCCATCGGAGTGGGACCCTCGCTTGCTTCGACATGAGGCGTGTGATCTTGCGCTGAGCGCACACAGTGATCCTCCAGCATCGCGATGTGGACCGCCTCGTTAAAGGTTTTCGGATGGCGCCGGAAGAGCTCCGTCCGAACCGGACCCGTGCGGACACCATCCATGAAGACCGTCACCTTGACGTCCTCAGAGAGGGGTGCGCCGGTCATGACAGCTTCGAGGTTATGGAGCTCCATGACATAGTCTTGAAGTGACCGCTTGCCTTGCTTGCATCGCAAGAAATTAGAGCGGTGACGATACGCCACATTGGCAAGGGGGAAGGTGGAGCGAAGCTCCTGTTCCATAAACAACCACGAGGTGAAGTACCCCGAGGTTGCCGTTTCACGGTCCATGGCCCATGCGCGTGCGCGCCCTCCAAGATTGGACAGCGCAAACGCCACCTGAGCTCGCGCATCATAGATCTGACCAGCGCTTAGCGCGATCTCGATCTCGCGAACCCAGAACACGAGACTATCCGAGTCGTTTCCGTCGAACGTCGGTACCGACATCTTGACGGGATTCGTCGTGGTTGGACGCGCAGCAAATGAGGCCGTGTTCGTGGCTGGCGCCTGTGCCGCACTCTGTGCCTCGGCTCGTATCGCCGCACGAGCCGCTTCCTGCGCAGCAGCGCTCACATGAGCAATCAGCGATGACTCGTACTTGTCGAAGCGCTCCACGCGTGCCCTTTGCTGCTCAGCAGGAACGTTGGGAAATCCAGCGAAGGCTGCATCGTCGAGGAGACTAACTATCTTCTCCAGGGTAGCCCGGTGGGCGTCGGAAAGGTGAGGAAAGTCCTGCCGCGCCGGTGGCCGACTCCCCGAGTCTTCCATACTCAAAGAGACCCTGATTGTAGAGGTCCGCGTCGGTCGCGGGATTGGCTACAAGTGCTACCAGGTGTGATGGGGGTCACACGCACAATAGCTAAGAGGAAGCGTAATACGCTAACCACAACAGACGCCTGGCGTCTCTGCTGTCTATGGTGCAAAAGGCCCTGCCTTACCGGTCTCCTTTAATACCGAGTATTAAATAGGCTTGCACACTTGTAGGTTAGAGTTAAACTGACTTGTATTAATAACACTCACAAGTATCTATCTACTGCTTTCTATCTGCATACTAAAGCCCCGTCTAAATGGCGATCTTCCGCTCTCGTGAACAATCGTCCCTTAGGTACGACCGACTCCTAACTTGACATATTACTTTGGGGAGGTCTACGCGGAATATTATATCTAAGAGACCCTGGTACACAGTTCCCGTCGTGGTGTGTGACACTCAGTTCTTGTGAGCCACACCGGCCGGTGTGGTTCACACCAGAGAACATCACTTTTCCTTGAAAAGGACATTGGCCAATTCTGGCCCCATTACAGTTGATGCGCATGTTTCCAGACGCCCAAACCCTACTTTGTCACTTTCACGTGATCAAGTGGCTTGGTTCTGCTGTGCGTGATGACAAAAAGTACGGTACATATTCTAGTGAACTGCTAAAACAGCTAGACTACTGCGTGGCGAACATGGTGTACGCGAAGACAGATGAAGAATATCAGAACCACGCTGACGAATTCAAATTGCTCGCTTGTCGCGGGGAGCGAGGGACTATGGACGTATTTTAGCAAGAATTGGTCTGCAAAAAAAAGAAATGTGTGTCCGGGCGTTTCGCATGAATTTGCCCCACTTCAGAAGCAATACGAACAACAGACTAGATAGCTTTTTCGGGTAGCTCAAGGCTGACCTCGACGGGTCGTTGTCCATGAAGGACTGTCTGCAAGCAATTATCAACTTCCAACGCCGCAAAGAAGACGACTACCACGCTAGGGTCATGATGCCGGGGTCCACATGAAACGCGAACTACGGAGAAGAGATTAACCAGTTTTTAGGAATGACTTCCGACTCGCTTGCCGATATATTGTTTGCGGAGTATCAATTCGCGATTGACCCAGCGACGATGCGGCTGTACATCTTTGAAGAGCTGCAGCATATCGTGCATGTCTGTCGCGATGGACGTGTCCACCGAGTCGACACGACCACGTGGCTTTGCTACTGTGAATTCTCCGTCACTATGAAGCTCCCGTGTCGGCATGTACTGCTGTTCCAGAAGCATCTCGGAGATGTGTTCACAATCCCGTATTCGTCAATACATTCTAGGTAATGTTCATGATTTTGTCATGTATTGTCCAGGTATTAGATGCGACTAGGCCACATGTCTTGCCCATGAATTGGGCGTGTATTGACCATGTCTTTTATGTTTATATGGCTGTGGACGTCTGCCTTGGACGATGAAATCGCCACTATTGAGGGTTCTATCATCGTTAGCACATGTCGTGATGATGTAAAAATGAAGATGCAGATGACCGAGCGGGATAAGTACAAGTACGCTCAAGAAGTATTCTCTCGTATCACCACGGAGCTCACTTACTTCCCAGACGCAAAGTTTCAAACTGCGATCCGAAATCTTGAAGAATGGTGGAGCAATTTGCGTCAAGGGAGCTTGTCGTTCCCGGTTCAACCTTCGCAGGTGGATCTGATAGTGAGTTAGCACCAACTCAAGCAGCTGCCACCTCGCAGCCAGATGAAGAGGTGAAAGACGAGCATGTACATGGCGACAGTAGCGATGACACAGACGGACAATTGAAACTAAAGCCGTTTAACCCCCACGAGCACCGAAGTCAGGGCGACCGAAGAAAAATCTGGCTGCTGTCAAATCAAAGCGAAGCGCAGAGCGGAAGGAGTACAACCAGGACAGCAAATTGAGACGGTTGCTTCGTGAGAAAGATGTGGTTGAAGTCAAGCGCTACAAAAGGGTGATATTATTCGTATTATTAAATAAATAAAATATGCCTCGAGACAAATTAGTCTCCTCTGAGTGAAGTATGCTCGTTTTTAAACACGTTCGAGGTCCGCTTCCGTGGTTATGCAAAGAAGAAGATGACAGCAACTCTGAGCAATTCAGAGCCGGACCCAACACCAATGCCGTTCCGACTTTCCGAAACCATCGTAACGGCAGCTCTCCTTAAAGCAGTGGAGAAGGAAGCTGAAATGCAGGGCTCTGAGAAGGAGGTGGATCTCTGTACTCCTGTAGAGGGAACAACCCGTGATGATGCTGACACCATATGGTGCATCGTTCACATTGAGGGGGCGGGTGAATTTTCGAAGAACCGACTCGAGGCCATGAAATACCTGTGGAACATGGCCAATACCTGTTCTCGTGGAATGCAATCCTACTCCTGGCTCATGAGCTTGGTATATGTCCATTTCTCGGATGAAGGAGCACAGGCGGTAGCAAGTGAGATGATAAACGCCTGGCCAGAAGACACCATTTCTGGATTCAGCTTCGACGTGCACTGGGCGCGCACTTTCTGCGTGCGACCCGGCGTGTGGTTCAACGACATCATTATTCAAGCTTTTCTGGAAACGCTTTCGCACAATTACAAGAAAAGTAAAACGATTTTCCTTCCACAGCTGAGCAACACGACACCAGATAAAGGCAATCGCATTCCCCAAGCCACGCTCAACACGTTCGAAACAACCTCCGAAACTTTGTCTTCATACCGATCAATTTGAACAGATGTCACTGGGCGTGCATCCTAGTAGACATGAAAAAGAGAACTCTCTTGTGCTATGACAGCTGGACAGCCGCCCCCACCACAAGCTTCTGGCGGAGTTGGCATCGGAAATGGTGGCCAGATCATTAACCGGGTTCACGCACATCGCTTTGCACAACCCGTTGCAGAAGGATAGCAACAATTGCGGTCTCTTCGTGTGTCACTTTTTCTGGAAGCGGCTATTGTGGATTTCGTCTAAATTTGGTCTTCTCGGCCGATTGGACAAATCGACCAACAATTGACAGAGTGATCAGATTGGCTAGTTCAATCGGCGGTATTACGAACTCCCGCAGTGCGGAATCCGCCACCAAGGTGTATGGCCACCACTGTAGACGCAGTACGAGTTGATCGTATTCTTTACCGATTGCCGAACTACAGGAAAAACTCATTAACAGGGACTACTAAGGTATAGTATTCGGTCTTTGAGTCGTCGACAAGGTGACGCTTGAACTTGAACTCCATTAATTTGGCCCATTCAGCTTCACTTGCTTGCGCCATCGACCATTTTCCGTCTTCGTTAATAGCCCTCCCTTTCACGCGATCCCCGAAGGCCACCCAAAGCTGGTGGACAATGTCCTGAAATGTTGAGCCAGTAGCAACAAAGTCCGGAAGAGTATTGCCAGACGTATCTCGTTGACCAACCGTAGATTTAAGGATTGGCTTAACAACAAGTTGGAAATGCAGCGGGGCTGCCGTAGCGTGCGTCAGAGGAAGACGTAGACTCACCGAGTCTGAGTACGAGTCCGTACGATCCCTATCTACGGACTCCTAGAGTCTAAAGCCTTAACGCCAAGGCAACTAGACGCTACGTGTCTTTTTCCAAACTGATTTTATTAATTGCCTTAAGTACGGCAAGGCCG
>BSXT01000638.1:0-27677 GCA_030267785.1 Phytophthora fragariaefolia | reverse complement strand
TCCACACCGCGCGTGGCGTCATTGAAACTCCACGTGAACAGCTACGTTGGAAGAGAGGGCGAGCCTCTCCTCCGTTGGCTTGTCGAAGTCGACACTGCCATCACGGCTCGACGTATCGTCGACCCGTTGTCGAAGGTTGCGTTCGCCATGGCATGTCTTGGCGGACGAGCAAGGTGTTGGGCGCATGGACGCCGACTCATGGATCCTACGTGCTTTAGCACGTACGAAGTATTCAAGGAAGAGTTCAGACAAGCGTTTGAGCCCCCGCAAAATGAATTTAGATCGAGGGCAGAGTTCCTCGATCTGCAACAAGGTAAGCATGACGTGCATGCTTACGCTCAAACAGCGCGGTACATGGTCTCGAACACCTTGACCAACCCGATAGACGCGGCGGCAAACGTCGTCACGTCTATGAAGCGCCTTAAAGATGGGCCTGTGAAGCCCTACCTCTTCCCAGCGTGCCCAAGGACTTTCGAGGCAGGGATCACGCTCGCCATGCAAAAAGCGTTTAGCCTGCAACAGGCTAAACGACATGTGAACGCCCCGCGGCCGAAGCCGCGGCCGATGGTGAAGCCGTCGGGAGGTCCCGAACCGATGGACCTTTCGAGTGCGACGACTGCTGGACCCCAGCAGCGCCGTGGATCAACGAATGTGCGTTGTTTCCGATGCGGAAACAACGGTCACTATGCCCGTGAGTGCACAGCGCCTGTGCACGCGGCCAAGGGCCGACGTGACGATACCGGGTATCGCCACGGGCAGTAAAAAACTAACGCAACCAGCAGGCGCGGGGCCCCTGCTGGTGATGCAGTCGAGCGTGTCGACATCGGACACGCTGTATCAAGGCCTGCTGCCCCCAGTGAAGGTCATTCTCACTGCAAGAAGCAAGATGGTAAACTGAACCTTGTCATCCTGAAGGTTAACCCGAAGGGAGAGAGGTCTCTTCATGCATTAGTGCATTGTGGTGGGTCGCACCAGTTTGTTTAACTGCAGAGCCTAGTGAGGCTTGGCTTCGAGGAAGTAGAACTACCTCAAAGTCTGTTGGGAGTGAGACAAGCAGCGGGCGTCGTTGTTAGAACCGAGAAACGTGTCGTACGCATACGCTACTCGTATCGAGAAAGAAAGTGCGTGAACGAACTTATCGTACTTGCCTTAGACGATAAGTTTGATATGCTATTGGGCATGCCGTGGCTTGCACGGCATGATCCCGTGATCGACTGGGCGAAGTGCACAATCGCACTTTGGGAGAAGCGGCTCGACAGAGAGTGATGGCCCTGTCAGCGCAGCACATGTAAATCGCGGTACATGCGACGCCCCGCAGAGGCATCGCAAGGCACGGCTGCCTCCGATCTATCCGCGCGGGCAATGACGACTGAGAGGGTCGTTAGAGAAAGGTATGAACCGAATCAGAAGACTCAGATTCGATCGGATTTGAGGGGCTCACGAAGCGTCAGGAGTGATGCCGTTGTGGCGACTGTTGTCGACACACAAGTTGAACAAAGAGAACCAGTCACTAACGATAGCGAAGTGGGCGCGTCAGCTCCGGGAGCTGATGCGATTGGTCCAAATATCAAAAGACGTTCCGCCGTCAGGTGTCGAGGAAATAGAGGCGCGTCGTGCGGACGATTGCAAACATACCGTACCTGCGCGCTCTCGTGCAGCTGGATTGCTCGATGAGCGGTACACAATCAAGCCGGGTCTGACTGCGTGTGCCCGCGGATTGCCCCGCCGGCGATCAGAAGGAAGATGTGCCCACGGCCGGGCCTAGACAAAAGAAGACACGCGGGATCGGGTTCCGAACGAGAAGCGAACGGGGCAAGCGAGCCAAGCTGCGCAAGTCTCTGGCAGGGAATGAGACGCTACAAGTAGTGATTTCCGCGCGGACACAGCAACAGGAGACGACCGTCGAGACCCGGAGTGTCTTAAAGCGTACGAATACAGGTCTCCAGTGTCAGAAGACGGCGCTATAGAGCCCTCTAACGCTAGCGTCGGAGTTTAACTCAATTCCAGCCATGAGCTGGAAGCGTTTTGCCCGTGGCTGGCACGGTGGACGCATCGAGCATATCTCCATCCTCAAGGACGTGGAGATGGTGAAAGGGAAGCGGAAGAACGGAAGCAGCTCGTCACTGAGGGCGCTGACGCCCTCAGCGCCAAGTCGAAGAAAGAACGCTTCGACGAGCAGAGCTGGGACTCACTCAAGTCGAGTCCCGTCTACGAGGTCCTGCGCGAGTACAAGGATGCACTCCCAGACGACATGCCTACGGAGTTGCCGCAGAACAAAGGTGTTCAGCACGAGATTGATCTCGTGCCGGGAACGAAGTATTGCGTGACGCGGCAGTGGCCACTGCCGTGAGAGCAAGTCAAGGCGATCGACGACTTCTTCGAGAGTCATCGCAAGGCTAGGCAAGTGCGGGAATCGAAGTCCCCGCACAGCGCGTCCACGTTCTGTGGCAAGAAGGCACAGGGCGGGTGGCGCATCATTCAGGCTTATAACAAGCCGAACGATGCGACGGTACCGGCGCAGACGCCGATACCACGAAAATATGAGATCATCGATTCGATGGCTTTAAGCACTATCTTCAGTGCTCTTGATCTGAGAGATGGATTCTATCAGTTCCTAATGCGTGAGAGTGATATACCTTTCACGGCGGTGAGCACTCCGAGCGGCATGCTCTGGGAGTGTTCGTAATGCTACAGGGACTAAAGAATGCCCCTGCGACGTTCAACACGTGCTTCACGTACTTGTTCTTCACAACGAGCTATTCCGATGACGTGTGCATCCACAGCAGGCCTGTGAATGGGAAGTCAGATGTGGAAATGCACAAGGAGCATCGCTGCAAGTAGTTTGGGCTCATGCCCAAATCCAAACTCTACGAGAACCTGAAAAAGTGTATCTTCGGGGTTGGCGACATATGTAAGTACGTGAGCAACTACACGGACAAGATTCGTCCGTTATCGCAGCTCCTAACGAAGGAAGCTGCGTAGGATTGGACTGCTAAGTGTTAGCAGGCCTTCAATGCCGTCTAGCAGAGATTGACGAAGGTGCGGATTTTGGCGGTGGTCGACCAAGGCCGCCTGTTCCGCGTTGTGAGTGACGTGTTCGTTTTTTGAGTCGGATGCGTTTTAATGCAACATGATCGCGAGGGACGTGATCATGTGGTCTACTATCAATCGCGTCAGCTGAAGCCAGCTGAACACAACTATCCAGTGCATGACAAGGCACCCCTTGCCATGAAGTATGCACTCGCGAAGTTTCGAATGTATTTACTTGGGAGTAGATCATTCGTTGTCTACGCCGATCACGCATCATTGCGTACGGCAATCAAGTCGCCGCACATCTCATAAAGAATGGCGAGATGGAGATGGCTCTCATTCTTTGCGGAGTACAATGTCCAGGTTGAGTACAAACCTAGAAGGTTGATTGTTGTAGCCGACGCGCTGTCGCGTCGACCTGATTATGCGGTGCACAAGACCGACACCAATGCAATTGGCGTCGTACGGACGTCTACGCCCTCGTCGGCTTTGTTAGACGGCGTGAGATCCTCATACGCGCACGATGCGGACGCGAAGCCGTTGTTGAACTACTTCGCTGCACATTCTGAAGTTGGCAAAACACCTCCGTGCCCGTGTACACCGATATCGTGTACACAACGGTCTACTGCTTTACAGCGCAATTGACGACAACGCTGATCGGCTTGTCGTCCCGGACGATCATGAGCTGAAGCTCAGGATCACTTACGAGTATCACGATGCCCCGACGTCGGGACATCCGGGTCGTTAGAAGACATACTTGCGTCTCCCGCGTGACTTCTACTGGAGTCACCAGTACAAGTGGATAAGAAAGTACGTACGCGCCTGCGACGTTTCCCAGCGCGTTAAGGCTGCGCCATTCTCGCAGGCTCCAATTCAGTCACTTCCGACTCCGTCGGAGTGTTGGCAGTCCATTTCAATGGACTTCGTCTTTGGTCTTCCGCCCGAAAGCAAGCGGAGGACTGGTATCGTGGTCTTTGAGGACCGCTTCAGGAAGATGGTGCATCTTGCTGCAGTTCCGGCAGAAGTGACAGCCAAACAGACGGCGCGTCTGTTTATTGACATGGTGTTTAGACACCATGGCATGCCGATCGATATTGTATCTGATCGTGATCCGTGCTTCACAGCGCGTTTCTCGCAAGAAGTGTTTACACTTCTCGGCACGCAGCTGTCGATGTCGACTGCGGATCGCCCGCAGACCGACTGACAAACCGAGCGCGTCAACCGAGTCCTGGTTGACGCATTGAAGGGCTACGCTAACTTGTTCCGTCACTGAAGCGACTGTCTGCCGATGGCTGAGTTCGCCATCAACAACTCGGTGCATGTCTCGACGGGCCATATACCGTTCTACGTGAATGCCATGAGGCATTCACGCGTACCGAGCGTGTTCGGTAGCTCCTTCCTTAAGTGGGGGAGGGTATCCGGTTTTGCCAAAACCTAATAAACACGCTGATATGACCAACATATCAGCTGTGTCGACACGCGCGCGGTCCGCGCGTAGTCCGGCCAACGAGAGCACAGTGTCTAAACCGGGCGTAGGCACTCTAAACATCAACGAGCAATACATACAGGCCGGACCTGTAGTTAACAAGGATACCGAGATGAACACTGAGTTCAGCTCTAAGGCTATGGACTTTGTCCAGCGCAGACAAGCCGTCACACGGTTTGTGCAAGACGCCATTGCAGCTTCTATCAATCGACAGAAGCTGAACGCAGATAACGATGGCAGAGGAAACTCTAATGAATTCAAAGTTGGTTCATTAGTTTTGTTAGCTACACAAAACCTAGCTAAACACGCAGTGTCTGACTTCGGAGCAAGCAAGCTTGCTCCGCGCTTCATCGGTCCCTTCACCGTGTTGGCGAAACACGGCAACACGTACACGCTGGACATACCGTCCAGCATGCGCCTCCACCCAACATTTTATGTTGGGCGGCTGAAGCCATACGCACAACTCGAGTCACCTAGTCTTTGTGACTCGGCGCCGACGCCTGGTCGAGCGCGCCGACGCGCGTTCGTAAGACAGCCAGCTTCGACCCAAGGTCGACCTGCACGTTCGAAGCGGTCTGCGCGACCTGGGCCTTCAACAAGGCCAGCTCCTGTTTCAACGCAGCAAACGCGGCCGTCTGGAGGCGTTCAACAGCCTCCAGACGATCAACGGGGTCTGGTGGACCAGACCCGCGGCGTCTTCCCGCCGCCTCCACCCCACTGCGAGACGCACAGGGGGAAATTCGCTGGATCGTCCAGCGAATTGTTGATCGTCGGATCCGGACCCAAGGTCCGGGTCATTTTCGTATTCGTTGGAAAGGATTTCCTCCGAACCACGATACGTGGGAGCCGCGGAACGTCTTGGTGCGGGACGTTCCGGAAATGGTGACGGAGTACGAAACCCGCCACCACCAAAGCCGCCGAAGGGCGTAAAGCTTGAACGAGAGCTGTAATCACCTACAGCTCCCAGCAGAGTGCTGCACCCACCAGCAGCACTCGACGACTTCTGCACAATCAAGTTTACGCGCAGGGTCTTCAACTCTTCGGGCACACGAATACCCGTGTACTCGTTAATGTCACGCTCGGACGCGCGCACTGCCCCGACGTGGCAGTGCTCGCACGCGATGCCCATCGGCACCGCGCACGGAATACCCGCTTCGACTGCACCCCAGTGCGGTCGGTCAATCTTAGGGCGCTTGGAGAAGCGCTCATAGCGTTCGTGGGCTAAGCGAACACGCCCACGCTAGCCAGCTGAGTTGCTGTTGAAATTGTCGACGAAAGCTCCCCAGCTGTGACAGAGTGCCTGCCACTCGGCACTCAGCTTCTACGGGAAGTGTTCTTATTCCCGTACCATCGGATCTCATGGAAGAGTCCGATGTAGTAATCCCGTCTTTGATCCGTCGCCGGATCAAAGTCGAGCACCTTAGTGACATCATCGTCTTTGATGCCACTGCACGAGTACAGTGCGTACTGACTCGGCGGAGCAGTACTGCCAAAGCGAGATTGGATCTCGCTTGGAGTCGGCATCCATGGGTCGCGCACTGGAGCAGTGCGCGACGCCACAACACCAGATGGAGTGGAGTCGCCTCCACTCCGCGGGCTGGACAGTGGTCCAGTGTCAGCAAGCGGTCTATCGCTGCCGCTGCGCGAGCACTTCGAGCTCGAAGCGTCCGAGTCGTCCTCGCCAGGACGAGTGATCCCACACTTGGATCCTCACGTCATGAAGACGAAATCTCCTCGTCTTCTTCGCCAACCTCCATGTCGCCATCATAGATATCTGCCAATAAGGAGCATGCATTAGAACCGTGATTCTGCCAACGAGTGGTTGGCAGATCCTCCCTTTATAGATATCAGTTTTAGGGGGCAAGACCAAAGTTAACATTCAAATTGATTTCTCATTTTCTACCAAAAGGTTATTAATAGTATTTATTTAGATTTAACTATACTTACAGAGCTAAGTATACTTAATCTAAATAATCTACACCTACGCTTCCTCCTACACGTCGCGCACACGTGTAAGCTAAAATAGTGAGCTAAGTAAGCCCACTACAACTTGGCTCATGACGCCACCAACGGTCACATTCGACGCATCCGTGGTCACGATAAACGGCAGGAGGAGGATAACAGGCGAGCGCTGCAAAAGCTCACAAACACTGTCAATTGCCTGGATCCCGCCCTTACCCCCGGCGCCACCCAGTCGGATTTTTCACCAGCTCAGTTAGCGGAAACTCTACTGCGGGATGAATCGACGATAATATCCACCTAGACCTAAGAATCGTTTTGCGATTGCGCGGTTGTTGTATGTTGCAGATAGCTTGAGGCTTAGCAGGATCCAGCGTAATGGTCGAAGAGGAAATCTGGTGCCCGAGAAAAACGATGGATCGCCGCGCCCAATTCCACTTGTCTTGTCGTTCAAACAGCTTGGTCTCAAGTAGTACTGTTAGGGCCTTGCGAAAATACACCACGTGATCGGCGAGCGTTGTCGAGAAAACGCAAATATCGTCCAACTAGACGACGCAAAGTACTTGAAACTTTGGTGTCCGAGCAGATGACGCATGAGTCTCGACCATGAACCTGGTATATCGGCAAGTCTCATAGGGGAAACAACCCACTGATAGAGTTTACCATTCGCTTGGAACGCTGCTAGTTCATGTGTACGCGGTTCCAAGATCATTTGATGGTAACCCGACATTGAGTCCAGTGTCGATAAATAAGAAGCGCCGCTAAGCTTGTCGAAGATGTCGTCAACCCGAGGCAGCGGGATCTTCGGAATCAAACTCTGAGAAGTCCAGTGACGGTAGGCAATTACCCAGTGGGTGGGTAAATCAGCGTCACATGTGCGCAACCATTGTGCTCATGTCATTGCCGATCCTGAGGTAATGTCTTTCTTTGGGATTGCAAAAATGCTTAACACCCACGCCGAGTTTGACACTTCGACATTGTTATTTTTAGAAGTACCTTTACAATCACGGCTAGCGTTTGTTCGTCAACACGAGCGTGGTGAAAGGGGGGGGGTCGTGAGGACGAAACCGCATTGGGCTTAAGTTGTATGACATGCTGGACTTCACGTTCAGGAGGAAAGCTCGTTGGGAAGTGCCGACGAACATCAAAGTCATTGATCAGGGGGATTACTTCTCGAGGTGTCGGCTTGGAGCAGCACACCAGACGCCAGTACCACTAGAAACATCTCCAGATACTCGTCGTTTTTGATACACTTGCGGAACGACTGCAGCGAAACTTCCGCCGCCGCCGCGACAGCACAATCCGTCGCCAAACCCGAGCTGACTCCAAACGCCCAAGACCTGGTGCCCCGGGGTCGAGGTTTCCCCCGGGGGCCAGCCTCCACAACGCCGACTTCTCCATCGTCAACCTGGCGCCGTCCGGGGGCGTACGGTACGTCCACCCGTCGGGCCCTCCCGGGATTCATAAGTGCTGTCCGACGCCTTGTCCTTCCGGGAGCTTCTCGTCGCCGAGCAAGATACGTGGAACTTGATCGCCGAGGGACGAAGCTTCACTGTCCGCCGGGAGGATGCTCCCTTCCAGGTCTTGGACCCAGGGACCCCGGAAGACTACTAGCTCGTCGAGGATGGAGATGTCCTCATGCTGGCTGCCGACGAGCGGGACCTCCTGGGGCACACTGTCGTGTTGAGATTGCGGCTGGCCGCACAAGTTCGCCCCCGCGAGTGGGTGGTGTCCGAGGCCAGTCGCCCCGACATCAAGCGCCGCCGGGGGAGCATCGATACGCCGCTGGCATTTCCATCCTGGCCTGGGTCCGACGAAGCAGTCCGTGTCTGGAGCGGTCCCGTCCCTGAGGTAGTGGGTACATCAAGTGTTGCGTCCGAAAACGCCCCGATGCTCGCCCCTGACGAGAACATGTCGTCGGCGGGGGTGTGGATCCATGGGGTCCCCGGGGGAGGACCGTCTGCATGACTGGCGGGAGTCTTCATGGCCTCCAACCCACAGGTGCGGCCCAGCCCCAGCCGCAGGACCAACCGACCGTGTACGCCCCGGTCGCATCCGGAGTATCCGCCGGCGACAGCGACAGCTCCACCGGTCACCTCGGTGCCCGATGAGGCCTGGGTGGGGCTCCAGCCAGAAGAGCTGAAAGCAAGTTCCCCACTGGGTTGGGGCCCTGGTCGATCCGACGCTTCCCAGAACGACGCGGCGCTGCGGGAAGCCCATCAACAGATAGCTGATCTTCAAGCTACGATGCAAGCTCGGGATGCGCAAGAACAGGCCCGACTACAGGCTTATCGTCAGCTTCTACGGGACCAAGTGGCTGACGAGGAGATGACACGGTCGGACCAGAAGTTTGATAAGTCGACTATCCGCGGACCGGAGATAAAGGAGGCTCGCCGAAAGGAAGCCACCGACGCGGAAGTTGCGGCTCTCCAGCTTCGCTTGCTACAAGCTCAAGAGCAGAGCGCCCGGGACACCGTCCGCGTGCGATAGGCTTCGCTCCACGCGATTGCGACTGTCACCGGAGGGGCTGAGCGTCTGCGTATAGAAGCTACAGCTGCAGCCGAAGCCGTCGCTACCCGGGCCCGAGAAGAGGAGATCAGGATGAAACGGGAGTTCAAGCATCAGCTCCGGGAGGCCCACACGCGAGCACAGCTGGCCGCGGAGCGCTTGGCGACCCACGAGGCTGAGCTCCAGGCGTTGCAAGCTGAGGTTGCGGCCGCAACGAACCGCCCCCGGAGTCCATCATCCGTTTCGAGCCGCGTCCGCCAGGGGAGGAACCGGCCGCTTTGACTTCGGCCTGGTTATCAGGAGATACGTGCCCAAGAGGACTCATCCCGTGATGACCAAGGAAAAAACAGGCGAACATCTGGTGCTACCGCGGGAAGATTTGCCGGGATGGGCACTACTACTGCGTCGACATCTGGAATCCGACGTGACGATGGTCCCCCGGAGCGGTCACCAAGACTACTCTATCCCCGGGACAAGGCTTGAAGCACAACCACCGGGGCTCGTTTCGGCATCGATTATGGGGAGGGGTAACCCTCCAGTTACCGGGGGTACCGACGAGACTCAACAATCGGCTCCTACCCAGCAGGCGACCTACAGGGTGCCCGGTGACACAAGCGGCGGCCTGGGGGGGCACGTAGCGTCCCTGGTACTTCCACTTCTCAAGTGTTGAGGCACGACCTCCAGATTCCGTATGTTCCTCAAGCGGCACCTGGGACCACTTATGTGCCGACCCGGGAAACCCCGGGGGAATCCCGGGAGTCAGCACATGGTCCGACCGACCAGTGACTGGAGGAGTGTCGAGCTATCCCTCGCTTGCTACGACGTGGAACAGCGACCTTGGAGACACGGAGACTGCCCCCCCCCCCTTGGATGGCCAACTTCCCTGGGAGCGTCCGACTCGAGAACCCCGAGCACCCCCGGGGGTGAACCCTGGGGGATACCCGTTCCCCCCGGGGGATGGGGGGAGGGGCACCCGGAGGGCGGTTCCCTGCATATGGGATGCGTTTCTGGCCTTTGCTCGCGTATGACGCAGTAGAGCCGTTCGACCCAACCCTTCCATTGGAGAAACGCCGGCTGTGGTGGGACAAGTTCCAGTATACGGCCATCATGGGAGGATGGCGGGAGCAAGAGCGATGCACCCGACTCTACAGCAGACTGTCCCGCAATGAAGGGGCCAAGGCATGTATCCAGCCGTTGCCCGATGCGATTCGTCGAAGCTGGCAACAGCTTTCCGAAAAGTTCGCGAAGGAATTCTGCTGATCGACGGAGTCATTCGTGGAGCGTTTCCTGCGTCTGAAACAAGATTCCCGGGAGACCCCGAGGACCTTTCTGTGAAGGCTCAATGCGGTGGCTGCGAAGGCGAACGTGGACTATCGCTCATCCTCGGGATGCCGACGCCATGCGAACCAGTTCCTCAAGAACCTCCGAAACCGGGAGCTCCAGCTTAGCCTTCAAGGACGACTGTACATATCCGTGGATGAGTTGGAAGAGACGCTTCGCCAAGTGGAGGAGATGGACCGGGGGATGCGCCGGAAGCCGGCCAACGATATCCAGTTCGGACGTTACAACCCCCTGCGGACTAACCCAGGCCCTCAAGGTCGGCCAACACCCGGGGTGAAGGCTCGTATGGCGTACCGCGCGGACGTCCCTTGGGAATCCCGGGGATCCGCCTCAGGAGACTTGCAGTGGGACGATGATAGCGAAGAAGACGAGTATGGTTATCAGTACGACGACAACGAATATGACTACGAGTTCCTACCGCAAGAGGAAGTGTTTCGGGCAGAAGGCCCCCGGGGGAATTTCCCCCGGGGTGAGCACCCTCGAAGTCATCCCCGGAGCTCCGACCGACGACCCGGTGGATCGTTGGGAGTGTCCCAAGTACTCGGGGACACACCCAACTTGCCCCGAGTGTGGTCGAACCGGTCATACCTGAGAGAAGCGTTGGAGCCTCATGACGTGTGAGCGGTGCAGAGGCAAGCATCCAACCCAAGTTTGTCGGCGCCGGGACTGCGACGCGTAGGGGCAGCTTCACCCAGCTGGTGATTGCGACGTCCTCCGTGCCATTAAGGCAGCCGCCCAAGGGGGGCAGCTTCAAGGGGTCCCGGGGAATTTCCTCAAACATCTCCGGCGAGGCACACCCACACCGTTAAACCACTAGGCTCGCTGGGTAGGGACCCAGTACGCGACGAGCCTAAGTCCCGTAACAGCTACTACGCATACGCGTACGTAGGCCGTAACGAACTTCAATGCATGTATGTTACACATCGACCAACCATCTTCTTGGGTGCCGTGTACACCAGCCATCTTGCTCCCGACGACGAAGACCTATCGTATCGCCTCCGACCCGGGCAACGCCGGGGTTGGTGGGAAGCCAACGCTTGGGATGACAACACCGGCTCGGTGGCCCTGGTCCATGGATCCATCTTCCACCACCGGACGCTGCTCATGCTCGACTCGGGAGCATCAGCCAGCATACTCAGCCTTGATCTTGCGCGTAGATTAAAGCCGAAGCTGAACTCCCGAGGGGGGCTCATCGCAACGACATAGATGGAGTGAAAACCCAGGTCTCCGATCAGCGCAAAGTGATGGTGACCCTGGGCCACCGCGTGGTGTATACGTTTGACGTGTGGGTCAGCAATATTGGCCAAGGTATCGACTGCCTCCTTGGGATGAATATCATGGTAGCAGCTGGTGTGCGTCTCAGCACTAACGAAGGGGAAGTAGTGCTCCCAGATGAGGAGCGCATTCATCTAGTGGGCGGACCAAAACACGATCGGATGGGGACGACCTTCGCCGTCGCTACTCATGGTGGGCTGTGGTTAGTCCCCGGGGAGAGCCACCGCCTGCCTCTCGCTACACGTGTATGCTATCCCGGGGATCTCGATGTCTGGGTGAGCCGGGGAGATAGCTGGGTCACCTTGATGAAGTTCGGAACTGACAAGGCCCCTGCCTTCGCTCGGGTGGTGAACATATCTAGGTACCCGGTAGAAGTCCTTCCCCACAGCCTGTTTGCAGCTCTAACGGAGAAGGGACGGCTGTCGGTAGGTATGACATTCGTTTGCCCCGACTCCCGGCAATACGAGGAACGTGAACAACCGGCCTACGAGAACACTTACTCCCGGGCTACGGAAAGGCGATTAGCAGTTGAAGCCCGGGCACTTGAACGCCAGGCACCACCTACAGTTGAACGCCCCACGTATCGGACTCCCGCGGCTATCCTCCGGAGGCACTCGACTCCGACCCCGGCATTCCCCCATGACCCCCGGGAACCCCCGGGTATCCGGTGGGCGAATACCTTGACGCTGGGCCCCCAGGTCCGAGCGGCCGTTGGAACTGGAGCTACGACGAATGGTGGCACTCCATCCGCCTTGGACGCCGACTTTGATGACGGAGTGGCCCCTGAAACAGCCGACTCTTCCGCGGAGTCAAGGGGCGCCTCCACGCCTCCGGCCCAAGCTGCTCGGGAGTTAGAGCGGGTGTTTGGAAATTCTTCTCCCCTCCCAGTCACCTCTCCTATAACAACTCGGTACGTGATGCTGGCGACTGCCGCAAGCAGCCCGGGGGGGGGGCAGCCTGCCGTGTACTACCACCAAGGCTCCGACTTCATTCTGCTGGGCCAGCTCATAATTCAGCTCGCCTGCTTGCCGGACCTGAGTGATCTCACCAACGAGGCTAGATCGATGATGCGGTGGTCGGTGACCCGGGAATTACGACCCCGAGGAAAAAAGTTCTCTACGTACCATCCTTCACAAGCACCCGGTCATTTTCCTGGGGGAAGGCAATGACCTTCCACCTCCTGCCGGAGGGGTCACGCGCGACCTCGACGTGGGATATGCTAAGCCTGTGGCCCAACGGGCTCGGCGCATTCCCGGGGAATTACTCCCCAAAGTTTACGAGTTGCTCACACGACTCCTGGAGACTGGACTTATCGAGTATTCTACTTCGGCCTGGGCCTCGCCCATAGTGATCGTCATGAAGAAGAATGGCAAGGATATCAGACTGTGTATCGACTATCGAGTGGTGAACCAGCCGATAAAGCCCCTCAACTACCCACTCCCGCTGATCGACGAACTCATGAGCAATTTCGCTGCGACTAAGTGGTTTATGACGCTGGATATGGCTAGCGGATTTGAGGCGGTTCCTATGACTGCCCGGGCTAAGCTGATCTCAGCGTTCATATGTCCTTTCGGTCACTTCCAGTGGCGGCGGATGCCATTTAAGCTCAAGAATGCCCCGCCCATCTACCAGCAGCTCCTCGATAACTGCCTCTGGGGGTTTGTCCGGCTATCCCTAGCTGAAGAATCCTAGGTCGACCCGGACGTACTCTCGTTCCTGGGCATTTCCCCGGGAGAGCAAGTGGCCCAGGTGTCCCAAGGCACGGAGTCCCGGGGGGAAGTGATCTCACGAGCTGGAACAGACACAATCTTCCACCAGAACAGGGTGGCCCCCGAGCAGATGGGTCCCGTTCTGTTCCGTAGCGCGTATATTGACGACTTATCTACGGAGCCCCATCTTGGGACGAGCTGTGCTCAACTCTGGATGCCTTATTATATCGCCTACGCTACTGGGCCATATCAGCCAGTCTCCCAAAGAGCGAGTTTGGAGTGAAGAAGTACAAATACCTGGGGCATGGCATCGGCTCAGACCGCATCCGCACCTCCCCGAAGTTGGCCCAGAAGGTCCTAGATCTCCCGTTCCCGAAGACACCGAAACGCATTCAGTCCTTCCTGGGGGGCCTCAACTACTACGCGAAGTTCATCGAAGACCTGCCGGCCATCGCAGCTGTTCTGTACGAACTCTCAGATGAGTAGCTCCGGGTAGGCCGAGACATCGATAAGGCCCATCACGCCTTCAAGCTCCTCAAGGAACGCCTAGTCTCTACGCCCCTGCTCAACATCCAGACCCGGGCCGCCAGTACGTGATTATCCTCCATGCCAATAAGTGTGCCATCAGTGCGGTCCTGGGGCAAGACTACAATGGTGTAGAGTGGCCTGTTCGGTTTGTGGACAGGGTCCTCCATGACCCCGAGCTAAGGTATGACCCAGTTGAGAAGGAAGTGCTGTCGCTGCTCCGAGTGTTGAACACCTGCCATACGATGGTCACGAGCTGTACCGTGAAACCTATCAAGGTGTACACCAGGTACTCGGTTCTGAGTTGGTTGTTCAAGTCCAAGACAGTAGACGGCTGATGCTTGAAATGGGCAGTCAACTTGACCCCCTGGGACATGGACACCCGGAAGGTGAAGCACGATGAGGATGGGCTAGCCGCTATCCTGGAGGCAGGCATTACACCCCGGAGTGGCAGAAGCGCTGATCGCGGAGAAAGGAGCCACCCCCAGTCAGCCTGGAGATGCTCTCCGCGAACCATGTAGGATACCTACTCAGTTTCGATGGGGCCGCGAAACGGGACGGCTCCGGGGGTGCTGCCTGCACCTTGTGGAGACTACTATACTAGCCTGGGAAATAGTCGAAGCCCGAAGACACCTGCTGCTCCAAGCAACAGTGAACGAAGCAGAGTTTGCCGGGATGATACGAGGCATGCGGATTTCCAGGGACACCGGGGTCGATGAATTAGTCGTCGTTGGTGACTCCCGACTAGCCATTCAGCAGTTACAAGGAGTCATCGGTTGCACTCAACCCCACCTGCTGAGATTACGGCAAGAAGTGAAGACCGTCCAGAAGGAGTTCAAGCCAGTACACCTCGTACACGTCAAGCGAGAGTTCAACGCCGCAGCCGATTCCATCTCCAAGCACGGCCTCCGAGAACAGACAGCCCTGGAATTTACCGACCCGGGAGAACGGGAACTCCTCGAGGAACTCAACAAAATCCATGATAAGTTGATGAACGCCCCCAACCCCCGGGACAGTTGCTCGTCGCGTCAGCCTTCGCGGTCACGACGAGGAGACTGGGGGCACGTTTACCCGGGTCGCCCGAGGAGAACGCGTTCGTCACTACCCGGGCAGGGAGTCAGGCCCCCGGGGGAGGAACGCCTTCCCCCGGTCTAGCCGACCCAAGTGTCCCGAGGGCTCCGAGGAAGAGGAGCA
Source organism: Phytophthora fragariaefolia (assembly GCA_030267785.1). Taxonomy (NCBI): domain Eukaryota; phylum Oomycota; class Peronosporomycetes; order Peronosporales; family Peronosporaceae; genus Phytophthora; species Phytophthora fragariaefolia. Next base: position 12,650 of record BSXT01000638.1, on the reverse strand, counting down.
AGCAACGGGATCCCGGTAACGGCACCCTTCCACCGTGGAAGAGGTGCGGACAGCTCGCAGGGAACGATGGAGAAGGATTTGTGCTCACCAGGCGCTGGATCCCCAGCTGGCCCCGCTGAAGTCTTTTCTTAAGGGTGACGCCGAGAACCTCTCCCTGAAGCAAACGACCCATCTGGCGAAAATCGCGGGGCAGTTCGTCCTGGACAGCCAAGAAGCTCTCTTCTTCATGAGTCGAAACACCCCCGAGCGTCCCCGGGATGCGGCATACCAACTCCGGCCGGTGGTGCCCCGGGACCTCCGAGGTGGCCTCCTTCACCACTGTCATGCTGATTTCCAAGGAAGGCACCAGGGCATCATCCGGACGTACGAACGGTTACGCAAGGGGTCCTACTGGATCGGGATGTTTAGGGATGTGGAGAAGTTCGTGAAAGAGTGCGTGGATTGCGTTACGGCTAGGGGTACACCACGTAACCCCGGGCTATCCCCAGGGAACATCCTGGCCACTCGGCTGTTTCAAGTGGCGTCGATTGATTTCGTGATCCCCCTTTCCCGCACAGCCAGGGGGAATGAAGCTCTACTACTCTTCCAACGTGTCTTCTCCGGCTTTATCATGTGCAAGGCCAGTACTACCGCCCATAAGGAAGCCGAAGCTTATAAAGAGTGCGTTTTCCGTCCCTTCGGTGCGAGCGAACTAATCAGGAACGACCAAGACCCGCGGGTCATGGGGCGAGGCTTCAGACACTTCCGGGAGATGCTGGGGAGTAGGCAGCGAGCGACCCTAGCGTACCGTCCCCATGTCAACGGCCAGCAGGAGCGGTCTGTGCAGACAGTGATACGGAGTGTCCGGGCTTAAGTCCAGACGGCAGACCAGAGCGATTGGGATGAGCTCGCTGAGAAGTTGATGTGGGCCCTGAACGCCTCCTACGACGTTACGCGACTTTAGACACCCTTCTACCTGGTCCACGGATGGGACGCCCGGGTAACCTTGCAAGCAATGATGGGAGAGTTCCCCCGGGATGTGCAACTGCGGGATGCTTACGAGTGGCGACTGAAGGTACAACGTCAAGTCAAATACGCTAAGGCCTGGGATCGGGATTTGCAAGCCTATGCCAAGAAGCGCCGGTCCCAAAAGCACAATCAGCGATGGAAAAAGCTCTCCGAGTGACTGAAGGAAGGCTTCGAAGTGGGAGATTCGTTGTGGTTATATCTCGCCCGGGTACGCCCGGGGCTGACGAAGAAATTGACCCACCTCTGACACGGCCCGTTTCGGATACTGGAAAAGGGGAGCGTGTTCCGGTACCGGCTCCAGACTGAGGGCACCGATTACAGGTTGTACCCCTGGGTACACGTGAGCAGGCTGAAGCCCCGCGTCGTCTTCCCCGAGAGACCGACCGAGGAACTTGATATTCCCGAGGATGATGATTTTGACGCCGCTTTGTTGCGAGAGGATAGCTGGGAGCCCGATGAAAGTGCCGGAGAGTTTGAAGTAGAAGCCATTTTAGATGTCAGGTGGATCACGAGTACTCATACGAGTAGACACATCAAGGAGTACAAGATCAAGTGTAAAGACTACGAGACCACCGAGTGGGTACCTTTGGCAAAGCTCAATTGCGGCCGGCTCTTGTATGAATTCGACCAGGGGGAATGCGTCCGTGCACGGTTCCAAGTGATGTACTCTGGGGACGACTACCCCGACCCGGAGGTTCCCTAACCCGGAAGAGGACGCCACCCCAGCGAAAACAGCTGGCGTGAGGGAGTCCCACCAGAAATACGAGTCACCAGCGATTGTTATCCGCTGAAGACCGACAGGGGGATCAAGTCAAGAAATCTTATGATTGAATCGACCAGGGGGGAGAATCTTCCCCACGGGGAACAACTAGGCAAGCCAAGAGTGCAAGGAATCTGGGTCATGTTCCCAAAGGGATGCAAGCAAGACGCACGAACAAGTACATTGACGATTAGCCCAAAAGGCAGGGCAAGGCTAAAAGGGAGAACGACCTCCTAGGTGGAACCAGGGATATCCGGCAAGTCGGAAGGCATGGGGATGGGCTCACGGTCCGCGGGATTCATGATGCGAGTCGCCCACACCCGGGGGTTAACCCCTCGGACACGTGCGCTTCAGCGCCTGGGAGCCTCCAGTACGTCCGCGCAGGCTTGTGATCCTCCAGGAGAGTCAGCTGGTACTCGAGGGAACGGTTAGCAGAAGCCTCCAGGGGGATCCAGGTACAATTTTTTCGGGGACGGCGCCAGAGGCCCGGCTCACACCGAAAGTAGAAACGCTCCTGGGGAGTGATTCCCTCCAGGACCTTCTTGATCTCGATCCGTGCACGCGACCACTGCTTCTGCAGTTCACTTCGAGCTTGGTATAGGACCTTGTGAACCGGGTCCCCGCGAGCCAGCTCGATCCAGTGAAGGCGTTCCCAGTACGCCCGGCGTCAGGTGCACATGTGCCGCAAGTACAATTCCACCGCGTTGCGAAACCCAGCGCTCAAAGGCCCCTTGAAGAACCAGAACAGCAAGTATAGACGATTGAACAAAGTGTTCCAAGGAATCATGTCCCCGGGAGCTGAGCCACATTCAAAAAGCGTTATACTCCGCGAAAGGGACTCGCGCCTGAGCCGACTTCGCATTAGCCGCCACTCACTTGTAGTCAAGAACCCCCCCCGGGACTGCCGACCCGAGCACCCCCGGCGGAGCAGACTCGGATGCGGTCAACGATCCCCGACTTGGTCGAATATCCAGGGGTCTTCACGTCCTCGAGGCCCAAGGCCAGCTTGAGAGGTGGTCGCTCCCAACGAACCACGGGAACTTCCACGTTGGAAGACACGTCCGAAGGATGGGGGCCTGCCCCGGGTGCTTGCCGAGGGTGGCTCCCGGAGGAGGCGTCCCAGCCGTAGAAGAACCACTAGCGATGCTGGACCCGCCCGAGCTCTCGCGAGAACGATGAGTCGACGGAGTAGCCCCCGGGGGCGGTGGGACGTCATTCCCCCCGGAGGCGTCGTCGTCATGGTCCGAAGGATCCGGGGAGTCTGGGCGTTCCGTGGGAATCTGAAGCCAGGGGGCGATCGACACCGACCTCCCAGGAACAACTCTGCTTGGGCCGCGGCCCGGGAGAAGAACGCCTCGGACACATGAGAATTCATGGAACTTCATCCAACAGTTGCAGACACAAGAGGCGCCGAAGTATCTCCAGGAGTACGCCTTCCCGGAGGTAGGTGTGGATTACTAGCTCCTGGGGGAGGGGGTTCGTGACGGCGTCCTCGGCGTCCTAGAGGCTACGGTTATTGCCGTCCGTCCGGAGGAACTCCCACACGTCCAAACGCACATCGTCCAGGGTAGCTCGCACGGGCATCAACTTGACCAAGACATCGTCTGTGCGTGGAGGGTCAGCGTCCGAGTCGATGGGGCGGTAATGACTGCTCCGCGGATCCGTTTGAGGCTCGTAGTGCCTGCGCGTACCTGACGCAAGCCATCGGAAGTCATCCGTGGAGGGGGAAGCTGCCCCGTGGGCACAGGGGGGGGCTCAGTCTCACACGCATTCTCCTCCTCCTCATCCGACTCTGGAAGTTTGATTCCCTCCTTCTCCTCTTCCTCATCCGACTTCGGGAGCTCGATTTCCTCTTCCTCGTCGCCGTCGTCGTCGTCGACGGTAGAGCCCCCGCCGAACCCCTGGAGCTCTTTGTGCTCGGAGACGCCCCCGGACTGAGCAGGAGGCGCTCCTCCCGCAGATCCACCCCCGGTATCAGACCGCCCGGAGGTCAGAGGCGGCGGCAGCCCTGAACCCGAGGACGACCCAGACGTATGTGGCGGAGGACCCCGAGATTGCCCCGAGACACCCCGAGAAGAAGGAGGAGCCCCGGGGCCACCTCCCCCGGGGAGTGAAGAAAATACCCCGGAGTCTCGATTGGCTGGGGTGAGACCCGAGCGAACTACCATCACGGACAGCGTATTCGTGGGAGGGAGCGAGCCGAGATACGCGCCGTTGGGCTTCAAAGGCAATCACGTCTCCCATCAATCCCGCCGGCCCGAGCGCTTGGAAGAACGACCGAGCGCACCGGTCTGACACAAGTCTCGACACCTGGCATTCTCAGCCCGGAAGTCCTGGACCTCCGCCTGGAGGGATGCCCCTGGTCGTTCAGCTGCCCCACATCGGCATCATGAAGTCCCTTACGCACAGCACCCCCCCCCCGGGGAAACTTGGGGTGTGCTTCCAACGCCGACGTCGCCTGATCCCGCTCAGTCGACACCTATTGCATGCGCTGCCGTGAAGCCACCAGCTCGTCCTGCAGACGGTGCCCCTCCTGGTTGGCTTGGTTCAAATCGTGCTGAATCGCGGAACAACGCCTCTCCGTCGCAGTGAGCTGATCCTGCAGCAATCCGAAAGACCGCCGCTCCATCGCTAACACCATCCGGGCACGCTCGATAAACCCCCGGTACGCCGTCGACGTCTCGAGGTCCAGCTGTTGGAGAGACTGCTCGCATTCCCGGTGAATAAGCGTCTGCGCCTCCTGGGAACGCTCCAGGGCGCGAGAAAGAATTTGGACAGCGACAGCACCAACATAAATACAATATAATTGATGATTGATGATTTTTTAAATGTGGTTCTCTATTATTAATAATGGTATCAATTGAAATTGAAGTTTTACCAGTTTGTCTATCACCAATAATTAATTCCGTTTGTCCACGACCAATAGGAACTAAACTATCTACACTCTGGGGATCAGCAGTGGCTGCCCGGGTGCGAACGTCATCCAGTAACCCCGGCCGCTCCAGAGCCAGGCGGAGAGCGTTCAGTGTATTGAGCGCCCGGAGCCCGAAGCGCTCCGACCCGAACACCTCCACCAAGGGAGCGGCCTGCAATTATGCTGCCTGTCCCCGGAGTGCCTGCGACCCTGGCCCTTATCCCGAGAGTGTGCGTGCCACCAGTATGTCCGAGGGCGACCGATCGTCCTGGGGTATCAGACCCGCCAGCGTCTCCAAGTGCTGAACCGTCAGTTCCGGGACCTGGACGGCCACAAGGAGATCGCCGTCCATGTCTCGGACCTGGAGCTGGCGGGGATTCCCCGATGCACTGGCTCGAACATCGTCAGCAGACGCTGAGAGGTAGATGAACGGCGGAGTCGGGACTACGGGACCGAACAAGCTGTTCAAGTCCACAGTCACGACGCTCCCCGTGGGTAGAACAACTTGGACTTGGGGGAGACCCGAAACATTCAGCAGCCCCGGGCCGCGCCACGCTGAGGATTGATCTCAAGTGAACCACTGCGGATCCCCGACCGAAGGTCGTACGCCGGACGAAGCGACACGTCACGAAGGGGTTGGTCCAAAGGTGACAGCGCGGGCGGCGCTCCCGGGGTCTGCTACGAAAGGTCGACCAGCACCTGGGCGTCTGGCAACTGCTGGTTCGCCCGTCTGCCGGCGAGCCTCGGAGGGTGTCATGCAGCGCGTCGACAGCTGCCGCTGGGACAGGGGCCCCCGCCGGTGGAACCGAAGTCGAAGGCGCGCGCGGAGTCTGCGAGCCTGCCGCCATGAGAGCGATGTGAGGCTTGCAGGTCGATGAGGAAGTTGTGGAATCAGCGTGTCTCGAGCGGGGGCGGATTTCTTATTCTCCAAGAAAGGACATCGGGCCCCGGCTAATACCCCCGGGAGATATCGCCGTTGACGGATGGGAATCTCAAGATGCGACGAGGTGTATCCTTTTCTGGTTGCCCGGGACTCGAGGCCTGGAACTAAGCCACGCTTCGACGGAGCTCGCCCTGACACCCGTCCCGGATGACGCCAGACTGATTGGCGCCAACGGCCGAAGTCCCCAGCTTGATGTTTCCCGACTACTGTGTGTGAAGGTCCCCGATGAAGCGAATTCCGTCCGGTCCCCCACGTCCCAGGTATATGACTGAGAACGAGAGGCTCTGGTAGAGGTGCAATCCGATCGATCCGCTGCGTCCTAGGTGTACGACTGTGATCCCCGGGGACGGGGCATTATACCCTGGGTGCCCCGCGACCCAGCCAAGTGACAGGCAACTCCCGCACTCATACCCGCGTCGATCCAGATACTAGCGCGTACAGTACGACAGGGGGCGGTTATGACATAGCACCCCGGGGATTTCCGTTACCCCCCCCCCCGACCAAGAGGAATTCCATGCCTACCCAGAACCTGATGCCAGTTGTGGCCCAAGTCGATGGTACGATGAAGATGATTTCCCCAAGGAACGAGCACTCCAAGGTAAGCAGATTGCGTTCCACGATATGACCAAGGTACCCATAGTGAACCCAAGATATTTAGCAGATCCTAGTAGCACCCATATGGTTTAACGTCGGGAACCTAATCCACTTTTACTTTTCCCCTCAAGTGCGCAAGAGCTCCCTCCGGACGGAAACACACTAAGGAAAAGACCGCGGACCGCGGACCCGCGCTAGAAGACTGCTTCATATTCTCAGGGTCTTGCCCCGAAAATTTACGGCCTTCGCCGGCGAGGTCTTTCCCCGAAATAAACTAGTGTATCTTTAGTTGCGTATAACTCATACCGCCCCAGGATTCGGTAGTATCCCCCGGGCGATTGCTTGTCTAACTACCACCCAGTGTACAGTTGGTGGTCGGGACACTCCATAACAAACCCAAACCGAACGGTTGACCTTACCCCTGGTCGAAACAATCACTCGTAGGGGGTACACAAGGTGAGGTTACTGACCGGGCTCCCCAGGACACTTCTCCACCGTAGAAGCCGTCCCCGGGGGACCTGCGGCCCCGGATAAATCCCTCGTCCGGGCGGGCCGTCTATCCACTAGGAGATTATCCTGATCCCAGAGCGCACAACAAATCGCACCAGGGACGTCGGGCGTGGGAAGGCTAAGTCCTCCCCAGGGCGAAAGCTTCAAGCGCTACGTCACAACCGGCTTCCTTATACTCACCTATAATCATACGCGTACAGTTGCCTATGGATCCATGTCTTTGGTCCCTATAATGGAGCAATGACATGGTCCAAATCCATCGACATCAATCACGAAAAGTACCGCTTCTCCAGAGTTTTGTTGGTTCAGGCCGAGAACGATGCGGTCACTCGCTTGGACGAAATGGTCCAACGTATTTGGGCTGAAGTGCTGCCTGGCATGGGGCCGGCAGCTCCTGCGTTTCCATCAGGGAGCGAGACAACGAGTAGGAACGACGTTGGCTGAGTTGTTGGGTCGGACCGAGACAGCGAGCGGTTCCAGAAGGTAGTGAATGAAGGGTCGGCACTAGCGAAGATTCAGACATGTCGATTCTCCTCCACCACAAAAGTGCTACCACTTGTTATGTACCGCTTGTGATGTGCAGAGTAAAATGCAAAGTGACTGAGATTGAGGTTAGCGAACGAGTTCAGATTACTAAAGCTAACCTTTCAGGAGCCGCCCATGGAGACGTTGGCGGCGCGTAGCCAAACATGCAGGAAGGACGTTGGGTGCGAATACTTGACTCTAAGGCAACCTGTGCTCCGACTGGTCCACATGTCCGAGTCCAACGCGTCAGCACTGCGAGGGGCCTTGATTCGTTTCGTGTCAGCACTAAGAGTGCTGACAAACTTGATGCTGGGCCACATGTGCGCCCACGCAGCTGAGCTATTACAGCTAGCAGTAGCGATAAGATACATGTGTGCTCTTTAACCCCTCCAGACTGGGAGCTCTCAGGACTAGTTAAACTGCATATGCTACTTAATTAGACTCGATGTTTGTATGTCAAAATGTTTAGGGTAAGCACACAGACAGGAACCAGATGCAAAACCGTGCTAAAGTAGCGTTTAAGCTGCATATCCGAACCTTTATTTGCATTAACAGCTGAATAATGCTACTTATGCCAGATAGTGCCAGGGCAATTCCCCCATGCGCAGTACAGAAACTGATCTCACGTGAATCATAGGTGTGGTAATCTTTGATCACTCTTGGGCATGGCACTTCAACTTTCTCGGCACGGACTTGGCGCCTAACACGGTCAATGTCAATGCTACCACCAGTGCAAAGGAAATGAACTGGACGAGAATCCCACGAGCTAATGGCACTCATATTTGGAATAACCTTTGAGCGAGCTATCTTGCACGATCCGCGGGGAATCCAATCTGGTTTAGTTTTCTTTTTCTCAATGACTTCCTTGCAGTATCCAAGGCGGTTTGTCATTATAGTCCCCACACAGTAAAATCCCGTCACCAGAAGCTGAATTGCCAACGCCACAGAAGTATAGAAACGGTCTATGACAATCAACCTCATGCCTTGTTTTCGAGAATTAGGACCAAACAATTCCAACAGGTTTCGGACTACAGCAGCAGGACCCGACTTCATCTCCGAGTTGTGTGCGTCACTGATATGTTGCTTCTTACTACACTACACTTCAAATCTGTTCATATGTTGCATAAATTAATCTGATCTTGAGTTGATAAACTGCATAAATCAGCATTAGACTTCTCATCTACCAAAAAAAGCTTACCGAATGCAGTACGCGGTGGCCGCACTGCACAACATAAAGAGTTTCGTGCCCCACTTGTGGGTTTTGTCCTTCATATATACACGCATCTTGTTGAAAGACGATCGACTGGGTAACATCGCCTCATCAAACGCCAAATGTGATGGCGCAACATAACCTGCGACGAATCTCCGCTGTAGCACCTCAACGAGTTTCCTGATCTTCCCGGCTCGATCAGAGCGCGCACGGGGGTCAGCGTTGGAATTGAAATGTAAATTTCTTGAAATCTCCATGAATCGATCTCGGGACAGCACCGAACCGAAACAACCTCTAGATATGGCTCCAACGTCGGTGGTTCTCCAATGATGGGACAATTCCTCCCGGTTGGGAGCAACAGCCCGCGCAACTAAAAGACCAAAAAAACGATATAGCTCGTGAGGCATGATGGGTTTCATCGTTTGCATCTCGTGCTGAATGTCCCGACGAGTCTTTTGAGGTAGGTTCAAATTCAGTCGTTGCTTCCTCCGATATCGCTGGTAACGATCATCAACACGTAGTGGCAACATATCGCGATGGTAGTCATTACAACATACCGCTATGTGTTGCCACAGCGCCACGGGCAAAGAGAAGAAGCAAAATGCTATTGGAGAGTCGCTATGCCGTAGTACCTCCGCGGAGGTACCCGACTAACCTTGTCGTAGACCAGGGTAGCTTCTTGAATTGTCTACATGCTCGTAGGGCTCCACCAGATGTTCATCAATATCAGGTTGTACACAATCTTCCCAGCCTGACGTAGACATTTCACGCAAAACATCGTTTTTCAGATTCCCGGCAAGAACGCTGTCGTGACCACCAAAGTGCTCCAAGAATTGTTCACCAAACAAAACCTCTGTAGTAATTTCCGCTTCGGTCATCTCAGGATCATCAACAACATCTTCTGGAAGGCACCCAGCTTCTATATCCTCATCTGAATCGTATTTACCAGACTCTACGTCGTCCTTTTCCGCGCTATCTCCGGATTCAATTGCGCCGAACTGAAGCTCACTTTCGTCAACATGTCTAGCATTCAAATTATCATCAGTGTCCGCAAGTAGATCATTATCCCGGGCACCGGTGTGAGACTCATCATCGGCATCATCTGAATAAATTAGAGCAGAACACTCGTCAGTAAGTAGCATAATATCCAGCGCAACATGCAACATTACACAGCACATTATACATCATAACATTCAGTATAATATGCAGGATAACATTTAGCATACCGTTTTCGGAGTCGCTTGCCGAAGTTACCGAGCCGTCACCACCAGTGCCTGAGCTATTATGATCCTCTTCTCCTTCAGAATCACTTGAACGTTGAACGCGAGGCGACGTAGGAATAAGTGGGTCGTTGACAACATGGCTTGGTCTTGTTAGCGTCCGCGGCGGTGAGCTCGTGTTCTAAAGTGAGTGTGTGATTGACCGTCTTGCCGGTCGCTTGCCGAAGTCTGGAGATTGGCGAGGTTGGGCATGCAGAACAGGAGAATCAGGTTGTTGTACGACCTTGTCTTCAGTAGCCAATTCTGCAGTGCCCGGAGAAGCGGGACCGGCTTGAGTGCGAGCTCGGCTCTTTGACACTACGTAAGGTTATCACGTCAAGATTAGACTCTAGATCAGCAGTATTGCGTAGATGAAACATACAATTTGCGTAGTGCTCGAGCACAGCCAACTCTCCCCGAAGGAAGTCCAGGCCCTCCTTTCCTGTAGCACCCCTGCCAGGAAGCATGTAGAAGTATTGATCGTCCAGGCTGCTTCTTGGTGGAGGTTTTCGTGTCCACCCCTGCTCTCGGAGCTCTTTCCAAACAGACTTGAACCACAGGTCCTGTGCCGTCACCTCGCTGTCGAGAACCAGCTTGATCCTACCCCTCGCCATCTTCACGGTTGACTTGAGTCCTCCGGCTGAAAATTCTCAAATGAGGCTGATTTGAAAAGTGCGGGGGAGACGAGTGCTCAGAGCCACCCGTTGGACTTCACCTCTAAGAACTACTTCAAATCTCACTCTTAGTTACGAAACCCTACATATTTGATTTCTCTGAATTTAGACATCATTTTCTTTGTACGTTTTGCCGCGTACAGAACCCAGACAATTCTTTATCTTGATGTTTGTATGCCCCCTGTACGGGGGAAGGACACCCATAAAAAATCAAGTCAAAAATAGCTTACGCTGAATATATTCAGCATAAGTGGATAGGCTATGTAGCATTATGCTACTGTCGTACCCGCCAGATTTTCCCCTGCGATCAGCCATGTACCTCGCAGAGATTGTACATTGGTGCTCAAGATTTGCTTCGGCCGTCAACACAATGTACTGGCTTAGATGTATTTATGAGGGGAAATTGTCCGAGCTAAAAGTCGGTTCACACGCATTAAAATAGAGGACAGTGTCGGTAGAAACATATCATGACAACCTTAGCAGAAGATATCCATTACCACAGCTTTGGAATGGGCGGTGCAGGCTTAGAACGAAGACACGCCAGAAACGATTAGGAATTGCTGGAGGCAGTCGGGCGTTGTTAGCTCGATGGTCATTCGACGCATGTCATGGCTAAGCATTACCTGTACTAACTCAATACATGCGCATCTATGTCAACCCTGTGCGAAACTTCAAACCTTGCAGTGTTTATTAGTCCCACTGTGGTAAATCTGGCGGGGACGACTGTACATCCGGTCTGGAGGGTATAGAAAGGTTAGTTTTCTATGATAAAAAATTAACGGTTTTTTAACGTTTTCTATTGGTCTTTTTCAGGATAAAGATATTTTGTACCTTTAGAAAACTGCGGTTGAAGTTGAAGAGAAAAAAAAGAACCGGTTCTCCACCTGTTACAGCGTAGCCCCCTACGAAGGTGCTCTTGCGACGCCAACTACTCTCCGTTGCCCGGAAAAAGAATGTGGTCAGGAATATGCCACGGAGCGGATATCAGTGCCAGTGCAGCGCTCAGGGCCTCTTGTTCGGTGGTTTCTTCCTCCGTGAAATCGTCGGGTGCGTCCTCGTGCTCGCCTTGGTTCTCGTTGGTAGCTTCAATGTTAATGACAGCCGTGGTGACGTACTGCTACACCATGTGAGTTTCAAATCGTTGGCGCTCGGTTCTAAGCTTCAGCTTCGCAACGGCGGCGTTGTGGACTACTGAAACCTGTTTCTCTTCTTTTCCTGCGCCGATGCGATTGCGCGCCGCAGAGTGAACTCGCCTCGCCACTTTGTGATGGCGCTCTACCCCTGCAGTAGAGCCTGGCGCTGTGTAAACTTTCACCAGGATACTTGACAAAGTCGGGAACTTACCTTGACCTTGCGTCCAAATCTTTTGGGGCTGACCCGCAGCAATAGTACACCATTCTTGGGCAAGCACTTCCCAATACTGCATGAACTCTTGGACAACCGTCACTTGCATGAATTGAGGCTGAGGCCCACGACGGCATAGCAGCGCTATCGCGTCTCTGCACTGAGTGTAGATATCTCCATGTCCAAGCTGAACAGCTTGGGCTCCATGCTTAACCATATCGTAGCCTGAGAACGACAACTTCCGCCGATCTCTTCACTGGTGTGGCCTCGACCGCATGACCAAATGAACCTGATAACAAACATATAAATAACCTTTGTGACGTTCGATTCAATTCAATTCACGAAAATCTGAAAAATACCAATCTATACTGGAGGGGTTAATATTTGGAGCGCCGTCGCGCCAGTGTTGGAAAAACCTGGGTTTTGGAGTTTTAGGGTGTTTGCCAAGAACCATGGTTATAACCAGTAAAACCAACCAAGAACCAGCGTAAAACCTGAAGAACAATGGTTCAGTCAGCTCGATCGCTTTTCTTTAGCTCAGTTCGTCGATGTTCAACGTCAGTAGTGATAGTGTTCCGTTCTAGCCGCCCTTGTGTTGTGCGCCAGTCCTATCCGTGGCCTCGGATGGTGTCCGGTGGCTACGACTACCAGCTGCCCTACCTAATATGAAATACGCACGGCAGTGGCGATCGACTTATCCTGGCACTTGCAAGGTTGGTCAGAGTGTTTAATGCTTCGCCGAGGCCGCTAAGGAGGTGCACCGGGGGCTCTTAGTACCGGGGGCTTCCTACCCTCTTTCAGGGTTTACCTTCTCTTTGGCTGTTTGCTCCTTACTTCGTGGGCTGCAGATACCGACGACCTCGTGCGGGGCTGCAGGCACCCACCTTGTCAAGCACTTAAACACTCCGC
>BSXT01000637.1:0-25320 GCA_030267785.1 Phytophthora fragariaefolia | reverse complement strand
CGGAGTTAGTGGAACTCGGCTGAGGGGGCGGCCGAGATCCAAAACTCCCCATTTCACTTGATATTTGTATAGAAAGCCTTAGGAAACGGAAAAGGGGGCTAACAGACGCCCTAGGAACATAAGAACTAACAGAGCAGAATTTTCTAAGTCCACAACAAGTGCATACTCTTCCGGTAAGTCCCTGCATGGGCTGGATTATGCTGCCGTCGGTACACGAGAGGCATAGCTTGTAGGGTACTCTTGGATGCATCTTTCGCCGACCGAGCCGGAACCACCGCCTTAGCCTTACTCGCCGAGCTCGATTTAGAAGTGCTTGTCGCGGGGCGTACGAGAGACCTTGATGGAGGTGGAGTCTTGGGCGAAACAGGCGCCTTGACCGTCGCCGAAACAGGAGCGGAGGTCGTAACTTGAGGTGGCCGCACAGCCACGGTCGGCGAAGCAAGAGGCGGAGAACCAGATTCAACCGCTGGCACGGCCTGCGCCTTTGGCTTCGAGGGGCCAGCGAGCGTGGACTCATCCACAGAGGAGTCCGATGGCTCGACGAGCTTATTCGACAAGTTGGGAGGAGTTGCGGCTGAGCCGCCCCCCGTCGAATCGCCGCCATCAGAGTCAGAATCACCGGGACGCCACGCTGGGTGCTTGCCAGGAGGAAGAGTGCGGATCACGACTGACTTGGTAGCTCCGCTGAGAGATGCGAGCGTCGAAGCCACTTCCGTCTGCTTGGTGGTGGACGAACTCTCATAACCAGACGAGTCAGCACCATCCAAGTCCTCAGCCAACGCAGATGACGAGACCGGTGTATCGGCTGAGGCTAGGTCGACGATTGAATCTTGAGAAGCCCGGGTCAGAGATGCTAAAGTCACTTGAGAACTTGGCGGAGGTGCAGAGGTCGACGAGACAGTGGTTGACCCAGAACTTGCTTGACGGCCATGGCCACTCGACGAAGAGACTGCCGCAGCTTCGCCGTGCACCTCGGAGTCGCTATCCGACTCTCCAGCGTAAAGAAGTCGCTGGATGGCGCTGCAATTAGCTGCAGCTGTTCGCCGGGGACGATGAAGGGGAACGCGCCCGGCCTCGTCGTCACTATCTTCGCTCGGCGAATGTAACACGGCGGCCCGAGACTTGGCAGCCTTCTTGTTCGTCGACCGCTTCGACGAACTTTTCTGGGACGAAACCGGCGAGGGAGTCGGAGTCGCTCAAGCTTTCTTGCGAGAACGAGACGAAATTGCCGATAATGGTGCGGGCAATCAGCAATGCCACATCAACACACAACTCACGGGCCGTGATCGGCTTGACCGAAAGAAAGTCTTGACGCACATCTCTATGTGTCTTTACCTTCCGAGTTGGTGTCGATCGCCCTGTTGCCTTGCCCTTCCGCTCCCGTTCTTCCTTTCTTTGGAAGTACGCGTTGACATGATTATCGAGTTGCTCGTGCATGTAGAAGTTGCTGCATTCCGCAATATACTGCCACATCGCCACAGGTATGAACAGAAAAAACAGGAAGATTGTCGACCCTCCCCGCTTCAGCGCTTCGTCGCGAGGTCCATGGCGGCCTTGCCAGAGGTCTGGGTACTCATTGGCATCCGAAACAGGATGATATGGGGTCTCCAAATACGCCGTGACGTCTGGTGCCTCCGGCTCGTGGCACCCAATAGTTAAAAGGTCCTTCAGGGCTGACCCAATAACCCCCCAGCAAGTACCTTCTCCTCTCCTTCCATTTACTCTAGAAATTGGTCGGTGCAATGACGCTCTTCTTTTGAAAATAGTTCTTCATCATCTTCATCGATGCTTTCAGAAACGGAATAATCTGTGTCGCTCACATCGAGCTCGCTCAAGTTTTCATCCTCTGATTCGTCGCCCGAATTGAGCCTGTCGTAGCCATCGTTGTAAGTTGGATCCGTGTTGATATCGTCTCCAGTAGCAGCACAAATGTCTTGCCGTGGTTCGTCTAATACAACAGTTACAGCATACAATACATGGTAGTCATGATGTATAAGCTGTATTATGTATATCGTAAATCAATGACGCATCTGGTACCACAGTCTGGTGAACGTCGCTTGAATCTGATTAAACAGAGAAAACAATGGGTATTAGCACTAAGCCGTATCCTTTATATACATCATACCAGCTGCGCACCTTGATGGTTTGCTGAGTTGGGTTGCTTTGATTCAGCTGCCACTGTTCCATCACTTTCTACGAGCCTCGCAGAATGCTGGTCTGATGGCTTGGCGGTTGCGGCAGTAGAATCTGAAACTGTATCATACAGCACGGTTACGCATCATATACAGCACAGGAAATACCAGTTAGACCACCATCCACTTTGTAAGCCGTGTTGTGTAATCGTGCCTGGCAGAGGCATGGGTGAGGCGCTAGCAGAACGCGAAGCCACAGGCGATGACCCTGAAGAATCATTACTCGACTGGCAGGACTCGAGTACTGGCTTCTTGTTCGACCGGGGCGACTACGTAACGTTGTCCTTGACCGAAGAGGTTTTCTTCTTCTGCGGTGCTGCGGCTTGATCGTCAGCTTCCTGTCGCGCCACTACAAATTGGATGCACACAGAGATGTTATTTTGACATCAAACAAGGTACCATAGGAGGTCTACTCACAGCGAATCGCGTAGTTCACCACTGCTTGCTCGCCTAGCAAGGAATCCGTTCCTTCTAAGCCGTTAACATCTCGCCCTGGTAAAACATATTCCAGCGTCTTCTTATTCCTCGTGGGGGAGGCTTAGCCGTCCATCCTGCCGCCTTGAAGCCCGCCCAGACAACCTTGAAGTTCGGAGCCCTCCGCTCGTCATCCGGGACAGCAGGCACTTCCTCGCGAGGCGTGGTCCCCCGCGTACCCACCATCGCTTCTTACCCCCGGCGCCAAATCTCAAATGACTGGCCAGCACGAGTGGCGCACAAAGGACCTGTCAGTTTTGGTCATGGGACGGAATGACTGACGCCAACCTTTGATATATTATTGGATATTTCTAGAAATAGGTAGTGGTACTTCAAGAACCTAACCACTTCGGTTAGGCATATAGACTAGTCTCTCGCCCGATCGTTTATGACTTGAATTGAGTATACCTCTTTTGGAGTGCATAATTAAATCGAGTTTATTTCCTTATGCTTTATATACAGCATAACCGTCACATAACCGAGACATCGTACCGCAGCTTATACAGCTACCGGTTTAAAGGGGTTAACCCTTTCGCGAGGAGCAGCTATAGTATCTTCGGAAGTATACCATACAAAGTGAAGTCAAACTAAGGTAAAAGGGCGCAAAAATCGCCCTTGTAGTGCTTGACAGAGATAAGGGGTGTTGCAAATCAGACAAGATGGGGATGGGAAGAATGATTTCGATCTAAAAGGGCGCAAAATTCACCCTTTTAGTTTGCATTTTGATTGGCTAATAACTCAGCATTAGGTGCCATTGTTGCATTTACGATCTTGATTGGTAAAAAAATATGGTACCGCGTACCTCCGTGGAAATATTACATCGAAACTTACGAAGATATCTGCATCGCTGCCGTTTTCTGGACGATGATGCGTCGGCGTTGGTAGGTGGATGATGCTCGCTTTCGCTCGGTCTTGTGGAGCGTATGGTTGGCGCCCAAATTCCACGCCAATATGACGTCGGCGCTGCCAACAACGATATAGCACTCAACTGAGCTGGATTTTTTCGCACGCGATCAGTGACGGGGTTGTAAGGGTGTTCGGAGACCAATATGGACCCTGCATCAGCAAGAGCCATGCAGTCGTGAATGGATTGGCATTTGGTGCAGTTGTATGCATACACCCTCGAATTTGTATGTAACCTACGTACATGCGACATCAATGCTCCCCACTGTTGCATACATCTAAGATTTTGTAACGAAGTATGGGGCTGAGTATTCATTGAATTGTTGGCGCTCAAAATTTTGCGGATACTCACAAATTAATATTTGTTTTTTTAATATATATTGAGTCTCAAAATAGATGCAACAAGAATATTTGTGGACCTTTATATTTTTGACGAATAGACGACGCACCCAGTCCCCTCATCGATTCCCCCTCTCACTTGAACTCAGGACGGCAATGGCGAGAGGGACGCCTGGACAGAAGCGCAAGCGGGGCGAGACATCCGGTGCCAGGAAGCGCCACTGTACGAGGGCTGGCGTAGAGGGGGGGGGATCTTCGGAGGCAGGCAGCACTCTCGGGGGTGGTTCCGCGGTTAAGGATGCGTGGGGGTGCTGTTGAAAGCCGGATGGAAGTCCAAGCGGCCAGCAGGCAAAAGTTTGGACCCGCGCTTCAAATATATTCGGCCTGGCGGAAAGCACGACGGCGAAGAGGGGAAATACTACTTACTTGGTGAGCTTGCTGTCCTCAGGTATATAGCGGACTTGTACCCCCTAGAAGCCGTTGCCGAAAAAACTACTCAAGGAGGTGGGCGTTGCACTCTGTATTTACGTTGGCTTCGTTGCCACTAACGCTGTGTCGCTGGTGCTGGTGCAGGTGGCACCATCGGTGATGCTGTGGTGTCAGAAGTCGGTAGGGCTGGTGCAGTTGGAGTTGCTGGCGAGGCAGCCGTCGGTGGGCGTGGGGCGTGTGGGCATGGGGCATGAGAGAGGGCGTGAAGGGCGTGGAGGGCGTGTAGGACGTGTTGAATGGCGGGTGGGCAGAACTACGGGTGCGTCTATTGTTGTGAGGAAGCTAGCGGTTGTAGCGAACTAAAGGTTGTGTTGGAAATTACAAAGGGGGTTGCGTACTTGACCGTGATGTTGCAGACGTGTGTAGATGGCGCAGTCAAGTTGCTACAGTGTCTGAATCGCCGTAGACGGCGAGTTCAGTGCACATGGGGCCAAGCGTTGCTTCTACACCAACACGTACTCCGCCCATCATGCTACAAGACGGCTACGTGGGAAAGATGGTCGCATTTTCCCCTGATAAAGAGCGATGGATGAAATCGAGGATATACTGGCCTATCGGCACTGCCTACATTATTGGTCGTGTGTATCGCCTAGTCAAGAAGGGTAAGAAAGCCAATCTCTTCCAGATTCGTTGGCTAGATAGCCAGTTCCAGAGCGCTGTGGAGCATATTAGCGTTGGCGTGGTGCAGCTTGGTATCAAACACTACGTCGCGTTGACACGAGTGAACAACCCATATTGGAGAGTACTTCTTCGACCAGATCCTACCGACGATATAGACTTTGAGGAGGAGGATTCAGATTGTATTGAAGAAGAAGTACTCGAGGTTTTCGACCCGACCGAGTTACTTCCGACCAGGCTCGCAGAAGTGGAGGCTACCAGAAGCATGTGTTTCATTCCGTCTGGAGAAGTTGATGCACCTTCGTATCTATATACACACGAAGATGGATCAACGCAAAGCTACTTGCTCCCTGAGTTCAAACATTTGTTTGAGCATTCTGCCAGCTCGAGCTTCTTTGTCTACATACCGCTCTACTTTTGGCGTTAAGTACTGCATGAAACCAACAAGTATGCGGTGGCAAACAACATACGCATGGTGGAGGTATTCACTCTAGACGAGCTCAAGGTTTTGCTGGGCATTCTGTTCTTCATGTCAATGAACGACAAAGGCGAGTAAGTAAATTACTGGGGTCTACGAGCTGAAGATCTTATTTTTGGTGGTGCAACTAGTTCGCTAGATGGATTCATGACGCTCCATCGGTTTAAGCTACTGCGGCGATGCTTAAGCTTTAATGCTGTTCCTACCACACTAGATGAAGATGCGGCAGCACGCATTCGACCTGTTCCAAACTTGCCAAAGATCATTGAAGGGTGGTATCTTCACGTAGGTCGAGATGTCACGCTTGACGAGGCCAGCGTCGCGTGCCGCTCACGTCAAGGCCTCCATATGATTGTCTACAATCCGATGAAGCCGACAGGTAAATACCATTTCCGGCTCTACATGGTTTGCTGTTCTACAACATGGATCGCACTGAACTACAAACTTCACTGTAATCGGAGTGACATTCTGAATCGACTAGGCGGTGTAGTGGATCCTCTAGAAGCGCAAAGTCTGAGAGAGGAGCTGGATGTCGTGTCTAAGATCAGGCAACATGTGCTGGAGGTCACAAGACCGCTGTTTGGGACAAATCGCATCGTCAACATGGACGGTCGATTCAGCTACTCCAGCCTCTCCGGCGGAAAGGCCTGTATGGGCGCGGTACTATTCGTGCAACTAGCAAGCACTTCCCAGCCCACACGATCCTACACAAAGATGACTGTGTCCAAGGAGAATATCTCCAGGCTGTCTCGCACGACCACAGCATTTTGGCTGCGTCGTGGTGCGATGGAAATGGTGTGAATTTGGTCTCTAACGCTGACTCAACAAAGATAACCACGGTTACCCGCATGATCGGCAGCGAGAAGCAGCCGTTCTCAGCCCCAGAATGCGTTGCCCAGTATAACACTAACATGCAAGGTGTTGATAGACTGGATCAAATACGAGGACGATTTTCTACTGCAGATGGACATTCGTACAAGCGCTGGCACAAAACGCTAGCGCTTGCCCTCATCGATGTGGCGCGATCTAACGCGTACCTTACGCGACGTTTGGCGAAAGGGGAGCCAGCTGCTTATGACCCGCACAGAATGTTTTTGATGGAACTAGTTGGTGAACTTCTTAATGGACAATGGAATAACGCACCCCGCGACGGACGTATGCTGTTCGGCGGGGGGATGCTAGACGACGAAGAAGCTGATCGAGTCGGCACACCCTCTTCTTTGCAACATGCAAGTGGCCCTGCTGAGCTTTCGACGACTGCCTGCACTTCGGTGTCTTCAAGACAAATTCACGCGGAAAAGAGCAGGAAGCGTCGTCGTTGTATTTTGTGTCGGTGGGAGGGACGAAATCCTACAGAGGTGACCAATTATTGCCTCACCCATGATGTCTGTTTGTGCCGAATCGTGCACAACCGCCCTGCAGAACCCTGGATGTGTTCGTTGACGCCTTCAACATGCTGGGATAAGTTCCACCAGTTCTACTATCCTAGCGGCCTATTCACAGATACGGATAATGTCAGGCGGTGCTCTAAACTCGCCAAGCTAAAGGCCACGCACAAACTAACGTCTCAAGCCGTGAGACGGCCTGCTGCCGCTCGCCAGATTGCTTATAGGCCTCAAGCCACTAGTGCAATGGATGCTACCCACTGACCCGGGAGCGCTGTCTCTTACGTACAGGACGATGGGGTTCCACCTCGAGTCCTGGATCTAGTAGCAAAATATCAGTAGGATCTAGCGCCGCAGGTGGCCTTGGTGGCGATGAAGCTCGCTGACTTGGTGACTGTCAGCCTTGGTGGAAATGAAGCTCGCGGACTAGGCGGCTGTCGGCCTCGGTGGCGAGGAAGCTCGCGGACTACGCGGCTGTCGGCCTTGATAGCGAGGAAGCTCGCGGACTAGGTGGCTGTCGGCCGTGGTGGCGAGGAAGCGCGCGGACTTGGCGGTCAAGGTGCTTAGCGAAATAATAGCTGAACGATCTATGCTATCTTTGCACTATGGTAAATGTAGACGGGATGAACAGATGACTTCCAGCTGCAATGCACTTCTATCTGCTTGCTTAGTGTCCACCGCCTGCAAAATGGCTCCGAACATGAGCGGCGATGTCTCGGACAGAATGTCGATGTTGATATAATAACCCGTGCCACCGGAATTGCGCTGAGTTCGCATGATACTACCAACTTTGCCTCCTCTTTAAAAAGCAAAATATTCGCAAAGACAATGGTTGCTTCACACATAGGCGGCTGCCTTGACATGAAAGCATCCCTGAAATCTACCGACTTGAGAAAATCTTTACCAAGTCGTGGCTGGCGCTTGAAATACCGTTGTATACACCGGTGTCCAAGCGAGACGAGATCACTACGAACCTCGATACCCACACAACGCCTGGCATCCGTGGTAAGAGCAAGGTGGGCAATGATGTTGCCCACTCCAGCTCCAACATCGAGAAAGACGTCTGCTTCGTCAAGGGGCCCTATAGCTGTAAGTATGCGAGAGACGCCTGATGGGAGGATTTCTCCCGCGTTGTAGTAGGTTCGGCCAGCTTGTTGGTGAACTTCAGACGCACTGATGTTGCCGAAGATGGAATTGACTGCTTGGGTAGCTTGTTCGTCTCGTAGCATAGGTAAGTAATGACAGGCTACAGCAGAACCTTCATCGCTCACGTTATCAACACCTCCAGATATGACCAAGTCTGCTGCACCACGAACAAGACATCACCATTAGCAACTTAACCTCATTAAACAGTCAAACCCTGCCACGCATACCGGATACACCAGCGAGACAATCAATAGACGGAGCGGTAGGTCCCTCGAGGCCGCCACGCACACTACAACTGCCATCTCTGCCTGGAGAGACGCGGGGTGGAGAAAACTAAAAAGTCCTGTTGTAGTTTGCCCACCAAAGAAACAAGGCGGGAAGCCGCTAAGTGACTTCCCATAAGTTCTCTTGAGGCTGGCCAGCCGTAGCTGAAGCTGTCGGGCAGCGCGGTGAGTCTTCATCCGCCGGGCCACATACACCCATGTGATGCGCAAACCGTTTCTCTCGAACTGGCAGGCGAGCTGCACCAACAACTTGTCTTCGGTGTCTGTGAACGTTGTATGCATTCGTTTTGAGTAGAATATAGTAAAAGAGGTTGATCTTATGTTTTGTATAGGTGCGATGACTGGCTTCGGGCCGTTCGCGTTTATGGCGCGGCTGGGTTGATGACACAACCGCGTCGAAAACACCGATTACGTTCGTTTTGGCAATAAAATATGGCACGGAAGCGAGGACACTTATATATTACCCCCCAACCCTTTTGAATGCAGTGTTCGGATTGGTAGTTATAAAACACGATAGGGTGAGAGCGGGTAATCGAGGCTATTTCTCACCGTGTTTGGCAAACGGTGCAAAAGGGCGAAAAATGCGCCCTCTCACCGCGAAAGGGTTAACACATCTGCATCTATGTTAACCCTGTGCGAAACTTCAAACCTTGCGGTCTTTTTCATAGTAAATCTGGCGGGGACTTCTGTAGCAGCACTGGTGATGATGCTCTTAGACAGTGTTTAATAATAATAATACTGTAGTAGTAGTAATATAGGACATTTGAGTGGTCCAGCACGTTGAAAGTTCTGAAGTTACCAAGCACGTTGAAAGTTGTGAAGGTACTTCATATTGCCACACGTTGCCCTCCAGGAGACCCCCCCCCGAGCCCACCATCTCGAGTAATCGCATGATTACCGCCATCCAACTCTACGGTAAGCCTAAAACGAATTTCAGAGCTTCTTCGCGCACCTCGCGACTTTGTGAGTTTAATACAAAATACTCACGCAGTATTCGCATCTAGAGTCACTCAATATACAAGGCTGCAATAGAATCCTGTTCATGCCGCTAAAAAAACGGTTTCCACAGCGATAAATCATTGTGAATCTATGCTTATTTTGTCCAATCAGATCATGACTTCATGGTAGTTCCACAAATTATAGCAGAATCTCATGAATACTTGGCAGTGCTTTTCCTAGAAGGTAATTTTTGTTGGACAGCATCAACTGTGTTTCGAATTATTAGGACGTGTTGTTGATGCTTCAATTTGTCACCGCTGTCAGACCGACTCGCAGTGGGATACATTACTTGTTACTATTACGAAAGCTGGTAGAAAAAATGGAGCGTTCCTGCGTCATCTTGACGAATAGCGCTCTTGTTGGTGGCAACTGCATACGCCAGTGGTTCTGTAGGAAGATTTGCTATGCCAGCGGCGGCCGCTGCGCCAGCGGCCACACCGGCGGCCACAACGGTAGTGACCGCACTTGTCGGGAGTGCAAATGCTTCAGGGTAAGCTAATTGGATTGCATTCCTGCATGGTTCGATATCTTGATAGTGGTCGAAGTGAAAAATCCATCGGTGGCAGCCTTCTCCGGCGTCGCGACGTGCGCGGCCCCTCATTCCAAATGTTGCTATCGCGTCACAAACTGTACCAACAGCAAACTGACCTTGCCAATTCGGATTGAAGCGCAAGACCAGAAGAGCATCTTCATCAGTTCGATCAAGCTCTTTCTCAAGAACTTGGCGCTGCTCGTCACTCAATCCGATCAACGACTGCGTCAGCTTCGCGGCATTTACAGGAAGAAAGTGCGGGTCCGATGCGCTGTTTCTTTCACTCGGGCGGGTGCCTGTTGCTTCGTGTTTATCGGGTTCATGACGCATCTACATGAAGTCAAGATCAAGCATAATTAGACTTGTTCCTCGCCATTCGCCAGCACGGAAATCATATGCGCCACCTCAGTCATCGCCTTCTTCTTCTTGTTGGTTCTTTGCTTCTCCGTTGGCATCGTGGTGAATGACGAAGTGAATGGTGTGGTGTAGCGCCACACCGAGTTTGTGGTCGCTGTGTATTAGGGTCCCACTTACAGGTAACCCTAGCCAGATGTAGCCACCAATTAGTACACAGACGTAAGCTGCCGTCGTACAAATTGTGAGTGTAGTGGATTCCGGCCATGCCTGACCTTTGTGCACTGGCGGCCGGCCACGCCTGACCTTGAAGTTCATCAGCTTGGCTCACCGAGATCCTGGCGACAACGAAGGGATCACAACTTGCATCACAGATGACCTGGGTGTGTTCGACGGCTCCCAGTCGTCGACAACAGGTTTGCATGTTCTTCAGACTGGCTGTCAAGTGCCTGATCTGGAATGCATATGGAACTTTGTATACCCTACATATTTCCCTCTTCAGACATCGCCGTTACAGGCTAGTCCGTCCTCTACCTAAGCCTGTTCTGGGGGACGCCCTAGGCAAGGTGGGTTGAGACGACCGATGGATGAACCAGGACACTCTAGGCTGAGGGCTGGTCAGCACCACGTCCTTAGACCTCACTCTGCATTTTGCATCCTAGCCATCAATACACTAGGCTCAAGTTCCTGCGGGTTAAGCCCCCGCACTATCGTGTTCAACATTTTTGGATCTTCGACCGGGAAACACTACAAAGAATTCTTTAGTAGAATTTCTACTGTCGTGCTGCTGTACAACTCTTCGGTAACACACGGTGGACTCTGAAGACAACCGTTTTGTGCTGAACTATGCCACAGGTTACTCGTGTGCAAGCTCAAGACAATGGTGTGCGGATGGGTACGGTTCCACTGTTTACGCCCACTCTGCCGCCCAAGCATCTCCCACGAGTTCTTGGCGCAGTAGAAGGTCAAGCATAGGGGGTACGAGGCTGAGCGGCGTGCCCGCTGCCGAGTCTCTGGTGAGGACTATGACACAGTTCTCACTCCCATTATCCAGTCGTTCGACGCCGAGCTGCTCGATACGTTCTGTGATCTCCGACTGGGGAAGGGCGTGCAAGACGTGACCGAAGGAATGTTGATAGCCGAAATTGATCACATTGCTGGGAGCGTCAAGAACGACACTCTTCCTGATATCAAGGCCCTCTTTAAGAGCAAGTTGCGCCTGAACATGACGGAGGATGATGTCGACGCCAGGGTGTTGGACTATTTCAATTCCTTTGGCCAAGTGATGCGTTCGAACGGCCTTACCGAATGTTTCGAAGGAGAGGCCGGGAGAAGTGCAAGCGGCTTGTGGCTTCCCTCCATCCAGCCACGCTGAAGGACGAGGTCAAGCGGTGCGTCAAGTACTCGCACAAGCCCGCTGCCGCAGACCCAAGACTGTTGTTCCAACTCATCGTAGAGAAGGCGACTGAGCACGAGCGACAGTTCCAGAGGCTGAAGGCTGCCAAGCGTGATCAGAACGAGCGCGGACAGGCCAAGCCGAAGCGGGATCGACCCACAGATAAGCGATCCGGCAAGTCAAAACCATTCAAGTCGAGGGCTGAGGATTCTTCGCGAACGACGGCAAGCAGCGGAGGTGCTTCTTCAGCCAGCAATCAGAAAGCTGCCTCGAAGTTACCACCCAAGCCGTGCCCGAAGTGCAAAGAAATGCATTGGATCCGAGACTGCCCCAAGGTTACCACGGACGAAGAGAGGGAAGAGTTGCGCCAACTGTTGCGTGGCCAAACCAAAGCCAAGCGTGCTCGCCTCAAACGACCGAGTGACCTCCTACCTGACTGTAGCCGTGAAGTGACTGTGAATGGAGTACTCAAGTTACCGTATTGTCCCGACAGTGGCTCGGACTACACAGTCATCTGCCGTTCGCACTGGGAACGACTTATAGAGAGAGACCCCTCGGTGCGAGCTGGGCAACTTGAGAATCCGGTGAAGAACCAGACGTATCGTTCTAACTGGGTGATACCCGATAAGAAGGCCAAGTTATATTTGCTGATCCACACCGCCGCGGGACCGGTTCGGCCGACGTGCGCAGTGGATGTGTTGATCGCGGATATTGATGACGACGAGTTCATTGTGGGCAACGATTTGCTCCGCTCACTAGGTATCGATTTCGGCAGGCAGTTGGAGATGCTAGCCAACCGAAACGACGACGAGACCAGTGGCGACACTATCGAACTGGAAGCTGACAACCCGCCAGTAGGTAATGCTGAGTCAAGTGGTGACGACATCTTCGCAGCTGTGGAGCGGATGCCAGCCCGCGCTGTGGAAAATGGTTTTCCTGTGGGCAAACTCGAAACACTTCGAACTATTGTGCATGCCTATGACGAGTGGCGTTTCGAACTACGTGGTGATCCTCTTGCTAAGGTTCCACCACTCGATGTGCGGCTACAAGAAGGGGCTCGTCCTGTGAAATGTAAGCCTCGCAAGTACCCACCTCACATCCGCCAATTTCTCCGTGAATTTAACTCCCGTTTGGTTGAACTAGGACTTGTTTACGAGAGCCCGAACAGTCGATGTGCGAGTCCTGTCCTGCCAGTCAAGAAATCTGCAGACTTGATGGACCTTCGCCAAACCACTGACTACCGAGCGGTAAACGACCTGACGTACGTACGTGCTGCTGCAATGCCAGTACTGTCAGTCGTAGTGGAGAATGCACGTGGAATGAATCATTTTGGACTTTTCGATTTTCTCAAAGGTTTTTGGCAACTTCCATTGGCAGAACTCTGTCAAGAATTCCTATCCTATATGACGGATGAGAAAAGTTTTACTCCTCGTCGCGTACCTCAAGGGTGCTGTGATGCAGCGATATTCTTCCAACAGACTATGGAGACATGCTTCGCTAGTCTGCTCTACGATCACCTCCTCATATGGATTGACGACCTATTGATTTACGCCGCTGATATTGACACCTATCTGAACAAGTTGGCTGAGCTATTTTCGCTCCTCGACCAATTTGGCTGGATGTTGAGCGCTAAGAAATCAAGCTTGTATCAGACACAGGTTAAGTGGTGCGGTAAGGTGATCAACGGCCAAGGCATTCATCACGACGCTGAGCGGATCGAATCACTGCGAGCCGTGCCTTACCCTCAGACAGCTGCCGAACTACAACAGTTTGTTTGTGCAATCAACTGGATGCGTGACAGTATCATTGATTTTGCCCGACAAGTCGAACAGTATATACACTAGACGGAGCATTGTGTCCACTTTCATTTCTCTCCATATAAGAACACTCACAGACCCTCACAGACCCATTCCAATAGCCACAACCACAGCTTACATTTTCTTCTCCTTCTCCGTATACCAGTCTACAGTGCTTCTTATCCTTCTTAGATTAAAATGGATTAAAAATGGCACTTCATCACTCCTCATGGTGTCCATACATCTTCTCGTCGGATAAATGACAGAAAATAAAATGATCTAATGAAGCTACAATTATCTTAAGCAATGGAGCATTGTGTTCATTTCACTCTCTTAAGCAATGGAGCATTGTGTCCATTTTCACGAGATGGACATCCAAATGCTTTGCAAGCTCAATCAGATCGTGATCAGAAGTAATCGGTTTGACGAATCGAGACATTTAATTAATTTTTCGTCAAGCTTATATCTAATTAGACATAAACGCGAATATGTCTGATAGCACACAACTAGTTGGCCAATTTCTACTCCAATCTAGCCTTAAACCGGATACTTCGGTGAAGGTATCTCGCGGTAAGAGCGTCGCCGTCGTCAATGATGGCCAGAGCGGCTCGTACTCAAGCGGTATTGAATCGTTCGACTGTGCGTCTGCTCTGAACGGCTCCCAGGGCTATGCTTCGCTCAAGGATGCGTACATCGTTCTACCATACGTTGTAAGTCTTAAAAACAACGGTAGCACAACTCTTAATTAGGCTGGTCGCTATGCGCTAGGTATGAAGTGCAATATTTCATCGGTTATTGATGAAGTTAAGGTGTATCTGAACGGCAAGAGCATTTTCACTCCGTCGGAGTTCAAGCAGGTATGGTCTAACGTCCGCGCTATGGCTGAGCTTACCACGGCAGAAGTAGAGAAGCATGGCGCAGATATGTTTCTATACCCGGATGACTGGGGGTCGATCAAGCACAAAACGGCAGCCAATACCTATGGCGATGGCTATTCGAACAATGGATTAAGCGGAAACAGTTCTCTTTTCCTTACGAGTGGCGAACCTACTCGACCCAACTCGGGCTTTGTTCGTCGTGTGCTTAATAACCCGCCTGAAGTAGCCAGCACTACTACGAATTCATATGGCTGGCCTTCTCTGAACAAGACTACATCGCAAGCTATCGCTCAGATGCGTGGTACTGGCGCATTCAAGACTGGGGCCAATGGCAATGCCGGATCTACCCTCGGTGAGTGGTTTTACATGCTCAAGATTCGTTTGGTCGATCTACAACCGATTTTCAATGAGATTGATCTCGTAGCCAACCCGCAGCTCAAGCTCGAGCTAAAGGTACAGACTGGTTACTCTGACATTGCAGTCCTTGGCGCCGCTGCTGGTACTGCTCGTACGATGAGCCTTACGTCTTCTACACTAGTAGCCGGATCAATTTGTCCCGTATTGCTTGGTAGCGCTGGATATTCAGGTGCAAATCTCTCGGACGGAATGTATGATGTCATTGGTACGACAGCTACCGCCGGCGTCCTCCGCGTAGCTTGGGGTCCTATTCACAACTCGATCACGACTATTGCTACGTCTGGCAATTACTTCCCATTTACTCAGTCTCGCCTGAACCTCCCGTTCTACGATATCGCTAATCCTACCTCGATCGTAAGCAAGCCGATGAAGACCATCAAGTATCTCGATTGCTACTCGCAGATGTTCGAGGACCAAGCTGGGATTGGTGCTATCACCAGCAACAAGAACTTCTCAATCCCGGTTGCTAGTTCTCACAAGAACGTCAAGTATGTCTGTGTCATCCCGTTTGCTAATACCAAGACTGACAATTACGCGTCAGCTATCACGACGCCTCAGTATGCTTCCCCGTTTGATTCGGCTCCTTGGACTTTTCAGCCCGGCTCGTCTATCCGCGATTTCCAAGTTCAGGTTGGCAACAAGAATGTATTCCAGGATGTACATTCGTACGATTGGATGACTTTCCTGGATGAGTTCTCGAAACTCAGTGCGGTTAATGGTGATCTCTCTCGAGAGATTAGCAACGGTTTGATTGGCACGGATAAGTGGCAGACCGCTCAGCGTATCCTAGTGGCAGATTGCTCGCGTATTAGCGAGGCTGATGTACCTCAATCCATCAAGATCAGCGGCACTAACATCGCTACACAGGGAACCAATCTCCTAGTACTCGTTGTAAATGAGCGCTCACTAGAGCTTGACCGTACCACAGGAGAAGTTTATAGGGCAGAGTAAGCGCCTCTCGTTGATTAGAATTTATTCTTAAAAAAACAGCATTATAATTAATATTTTTTTCAAGAAAGTGTTGTGGCTATATATATAGATAGCAATGACTACATTAACTTTTGGCAAGCATAAATCTAAGACAATTCATGAGGTATACAAGACTGATCCTGGATGCTGTCGCTGGTTATTGAATCAAAAAGGTCTCGTTGATGGCGAGAGTGATATTGGTAAGTTTCTAGCCTGCAAGTTCGGCAATGACGATGGATCATTCCTCATGACGTGGGGTAAATATAAGCTCAAGACTATTAAACAGATCCAAGCAATTGACACAAATTACCTGGAGTGGCTGAGCAGTAATGAATTCGTAAGAACTAAAATGCCAAAGCTTAAGACTGAAGTCGATGAACTTCTAAAGTAAGCTCGTGTGCAATTTTTTTTGCGTGATATTTTCAAATGAATGAGAGTTAACGAGAAGATGTATGGACACCATGGGGAGTGAAGAAGTGCTATTTTTAATCTAAGGTGGATAAAAAGCACTGTAGCGGGGTTTGAGGAGAAGAAGTGAAAATGGATTAGCGAGGCTGTGAGTGTGTTTATATCTATAGAAAATGGAAATGGACACAATGATCCATTATTTTCAAATGAACGAGAATTAACGAGAGAAAGGATCGGTATCATGAGAGAAAAAGAGGTGTCATTTTACTCTATGAGAATGGAGAACGCTGTGGTAAGATTTGAGGAGAAGAAGTGAAAATTGATTAGCGGGGCTGTGGGTGTGTTTATATCTATAGAAAATGAAAATGGACACAATGCTCCATTGCTTAAGGGAGTGAAATGAACACAATGCTCCATTGCTTAAGATAATTGTAGCTTCATTAGATCATTTTATTTTCTGTCATTTATCCGACGAGAAGATGTATGGACACCATGGGGAGTGAAGAAGTGCCATTTTAATCTAAGAAGGATAAGAAGCACTGTAGACTGGTATATGGAGAAGGAGAAAAAAATGTAAGCTGTGGTTGTAGCTATTGGAATGGGTCTGTGAGTGTTCTTATATGGAGAGAAATGAAAAGTGGACACAATGCTCCGTCTAGAGTATATACTTCGAACCTCTGCAGAGACGTCTCGACCTTGCTCTTGCTAGCACCAAACGAACCCGGCGAGCTGCCGCGAGTATACCCATAAACTGGAAGAATCTGAACGCCAAGCTTTCGACCAAGTTAAGGAAGCCCTGGCCAAATCAGTCACTCTCAACTTTCTCGATGACCAGGCGACCACGTGTCTGTTCACTGACGCCTCGGACCTGGGCTATGCAGTAATCATCACTCTAGTCCAAAACTTTGACCCCGCAACGCCAATTACCGAACAACAACACCGTTTAGTCCACTGCACCAGTGGCACATTCTCTGGCAGCCAGTGAACCTGGACGGTGATTGAGAAGGAAGCATTCCCAATCGAGATGGCTTGCGACAAACTGGAGTACTTACTGCAACGACCTAAACCATTTCGAATGTATTGCGACCACAGAAATCTGATCCACGTTTTCGCGCCACATGAGTCGGTCAAGAAACACGTCAAAGGCAAACTTCTTCGCTGGGCGATGAAGCTCATGAATTGCCGCTACGTGATCGAACATGTCCCTGGCCATGCGAACGTGTGGGCAGATATGATCTCTCGATGGGCCGGCGATCACACCCCAACTGTGGAGCGCCTCAAGGCCTTCCGGGCGGCCCAAGCGGTGGAGTGCCAGCCGGTGTCCGTCCTCCGCCCACTTGATGACGAGCATTTCGAGTGGCCTACCTTGGACGAGCTCCGTGAAGTCCATTCCAAGTACTCACCACCACCAAACGCCTCTTGCAACGAGGACGGTCTTTGGGTGCGTGACGACCGATTATGGATTCCTACTGAAGCTACGGAACTCCTACAACGCCTATGCGTCGTGGCTCATTGCGGTGCCCAAGGCCACCGTGGCCAGCATGCAATGACTGCCCATCTTCGCCAACTTTTCTCCGTGGACCATATCGCGGATATAGTGGCCACGTTCGTGAAAAACTGCCTGCTGTGTCTGCATTTTGAAGAGGGGAAGGTTGTGCCCCGCCCGTGGAGCGAAACGATCGACTGGAGCACGCGTAATGGTGTCTTGCATTTGATTACCTCTATATGGGCGAGGGCTACGGCGACAGCAAGTACCTATTAGTTCTGAAAGACCATGCCACTCATTACTGCGAGCTGATAGCTGCAGACACACCCGACAGCTCGGTGGTGGTAGAAGCACTACTCGCATGGCATTCGCGATTTGGGATACCACCAGATTGGATCTCAGATAACGGAACACATTTCAAGAACGAAATCATAGCATCATAGCAGAGCTGAGCAGACGCCTGCGCACGCAGCAGACGTTCACGCCTGTCTACAGTCCTTGGGTGAATGGATCCATTGGACGCGTCAACCGCGATATACTCCAAGTAGTACGAGCGATGCTCCTCACCTTCAAGATCAGCTACAAGGACTGGGTATACTTGATCCCTATGATCCAAGCCAACTTAAACCACACCCCGGTTCCCTCGCTGGGCAACCGCGCGCCTGTGGAGCTGGTCACTGGCCTCCAATGCCCCACGCCGCTAAAGGAATTCCGACTACCAGATAAGGATGGTTTCCAGGAAGTTCCTGCCAGTAGCCAGATCAACAACTACCTGGACAAGCTGCGGGCAAGCCTGCATGCAATGCACCGTAACGTGGAGGACCGAAGATTGAAGCAGCGGCTGCTTAACAAAAAGCGAGAACGAGGAGAAAACCTCGTGAACTTCACCGTCGGAGACTATGTGCTGAGATCACGTGTGGATGCGAAACACGGAAACAAACTGCAGGTGACCTGGATTGGTCCGTACCGCGTGGTACGAGCAGATGCCCACTCATTCAGGGTCCAGCACCTAGTGGCGGGAGACGAATTGGGCGTGCATGCCTCCAGGCTGAAGATGTACGCTGACAGCAGTCTAAATGTCACGGACGAACTCCTGGAGCACGTGTCCGCGCAGGGGATACTCCTAGCTGTCGATGAGCTGCTTGAACATCGATGGAATAATGATATCCACGATTACGAAATACGGGTGAGCTGGAAAGGGCTGCAACAGATTGAAGACTCTTATGAACCGCTGCGAAGCGTCGCCAAAGAAATCCGCGTTCTAGTAGACAACTACGTTGCCAAAGCCAACGACGACGAGCTCACGAACCATTGGAATGATGTTCAAGACGTTCCCTCCGTCACAGACTCCACCCAGTAGACAGCTACGGATGCTCTCCCCGCGAGCCAGCGGCCACGGCAGGCACGACGTGCCGACGGCCCAGCCCGACTAACAAACGACGACGACGTCAATCTGCCTCACGAGTTAGCAGAAGCGACTCAGGCAATTCTAACTCGGCTAGGGTCTTACCCTCAGTCCGAACACGGCAACTACGATGGGCCTCGGATGGGGACAGCCAAACGTGTCCAAGCGCCGAGGGTCATAACCCTCAGCTTCCCCTAGGCAGCCGAACTGGATCTACGACTTCGGCCGCACTGACCTCTGCAACAGGAGCCCAGAGGCTTGAGCCAGCGTCAAAGCGTGCCCGCCGACAGCAACGATCCCAACCGACTACTCCGGCAGCATCGACGGAGGCTATGGAGCTGACGGCTCCTACGTCTACGCCCGATCACGCTCGCCGCACGAGGATGTCGACCAGGTCCAGAAAGCCGCGAACGAGCCGCGCCTAGTCGACAAAGGTTGACTACGGCCACGTGGTGAGCGAACGCTAACGGGCACCATGTCACTACCAATCAACCCACTGCTCGATGATCGGTGGCGTTCATGAATGACTCATAGTGAGACCAAGCTTGGACGGCTGTGTAGTGGATTCCGACCATGCCTGACCTTTGTGCACTGGCGGCCGGCCACGCCTGACCTTGAAGTTCATCAGCTTGGCTCACCGAGATCCTGGAGACAACGAAGGGATCACAACTTGCATCACAGATGACCTGGGTGTGTTCGACGGCTCCCAGTCGTCGACAACAGGTTTGCATGTTCTTCAGACTGGCTGTCAAGTGCCTGATCTGGAATGCATATGGAACTTTGTATACCCTACATATTTCCCTCTTCAGACATCGCCGTTACAGGCTAGTCCGTCCTCTACCTAAGCCTGTTCTGGGGGACGCCCTAGGCAAGGTGGGTTGAGACGACCGATGGATGAACCAGGACACTCTAGGCTGAGGGCTGGTCAGCACCACGTCCTTAGACCTCACTCTGCATTTTGCATCCTAGCCATCAATACACTAGGCTCAAGTTCCTGCGGGTTAAGCCCCCGCACTATCGTGTTCAACATTTTTGGATCTTCGACCCGGGAAACACTACAGTGAGCATCAACGCTTGTTGACACGGAATTTGAAGTGGTGCAAGGACGATGACACCATGTCGAATATAGCTGAGCGTAAGCACCATAAAGATAAGTGATGACCGGACGAACCATCGATAGTTAGCTTTCCAACCAGCCTGTGATGAGTCGAGAGGTACTAATTCCTGTAACACTACGAACGCGATAATTCGTATCGGTGTGAAGATACAGACAACTACATGTAGAGCTCGAGCTAGTGACTTCGAGTGTACGTATCGGTCGAGAGGACGGGCACGCCGACTGGTATAGGCTCCATGCCGATTGACTTGTAATCGTTTCCGGACGGAGTAAACAAAGACCTTAACCACTTGTCGGCTTGCATTGACAAAACAATATACCTTGATTTTTGTAGTTGCCGTGGGCTCAATTGTGCTGTTACGCGATATTGCGATTCTCAACTGAACGGAATGGCGAACGCACTAAAAACACGGGATTTTTGTGTATTTTTATAGCACGTATCACCCACTGATCTATCTTTGCGCTATGCATATGTGGATGATGGCGACCTGGTCACTGATGATGCAACACCTAGCGCCCTGCAGTCAGTTTCAGACCAGGTCATTGAATTTGGACTGCTGCCCACATATTATTCACATTATCCAAGATTAAATTCAAGAGTTCAAGATTCCTCAAACGACGTTGGGTGAGCACTATAAGGGGCAAGATGGCCACCAGACAGCGCTTCCATAAACCAAAGTATTCAGAAACTTCAGGACTCTATAGCCATAGCCATGAATAGAGGATCTACGAGCACGCAAAAAATATCAGGAAGTAATAACTTGTGGATATCCGGATACAGTTCAAATTAAAGCCGCCACAAACTGTTTGTATTACACATATATATTGTTGATCCTTCCTTACAAGCATTCTGCCTATAACAATATGAATAAAATGCCAACTGGGTATTGCAGTAGAATCGATGCACACTCTCAACCAATTGTGGGAATTGGAAGCTGTTATATCGTTAAACGGCGTCGTCTAGCCAACCGAGCGAAGCCGGCTCAGCGATCGGGATGACTCCATGCGAACTGAAAAGTGTAACCAACACCTGTTGAGGGAATCCACAATAATGTTTAGCACAACGAGCCCTGTCTGCACATAATTGCAGGATGATTTCCCCACCGTTGTGCTGGAGAAAGAAAAAGAAACAGTACGGAATGAACATCGCCAGCTTGGCCTGGATATCATCCGCTGCTGTCTCGAGCACAAACCCAAGTTGGTGCAGCACAGAGAAGCCCAACCGGCGATTGAGTAAGAACACGAATGCCGTCATGGAGAAAAATTCCATCGACACGAAGACGGCCACGTTGATATGCATTCGATGCAGAACAACGGGCATTGCGCTTGCTAGAAACGGGTAGTAGGCCGCATTGGGTAATCTTGCTAGTACAACTTGGAAAATGCCATACAGGGCTGGGATAACGCACTTAACGTACTCAACACGGAGAAAATACTCCGTCATGGACAGTGTCTCCAGTCGTGTAGTGGGTCCATCGGAGCTTACGCTGGAACGAATAATTGGTGGTGGTGGTAAAAGGCCAAGTGATGGCGTACTAAATGATGCTCGGCGCGTTCTAGTTACAGTCGACTGCACTGACCGGCCGGATGATCGAACACTAGATCGTCTAGCTAACTTCATGGTAGTAGCCCTGACAGCCAGCACCTGAGAAAGTCGACGTCCAGTGGATAATATGCTTGTGCTGTAGCGACGGCGGTTGCTGTTGAATGCTTTCTGAGACTCGATTGTTGCTAGTGATGATCCAAAGAAGAAGGGGTGCGAGTTCGAGCGTGACATGCTGCGCCTTATTAGCAACTTTTGGGTAGCAGCACCGGCTGCCATAATAATTGAGAGCGGCATACTCAAGGAAAACACGGAAACACTATGACGGCGCATAAGAGTGACGTGAGGTTTCTGAGGCATCTGGGGTGGCGCTGGATCAATAGCAGCCAATGTTGGCCCAAGAACTGGGAGCACCACGTTCAAAGAGCCTGAGTCTTGGGTTGAGCTACTGCTTCCAGCAGACCTCGAAACCAACACCACCGTTGGCCGCCGAATTAGATACCGTACGTTTATCATCGACCCGATCGAGTCAAACAGCGATAATCCTATTGTTCCCCACACTGTACCGTGGTGACCCTGCAGACTCGAGGTCAGATACAACACATGAAATAGTTCGGTGCTGAACACCACCACTTCCGGAAGTCGCGCTCGCCAACGCTCATCAACACTCACCCCGCCGCTACCACGACGAAGGGCAAAGGCCATCATGACCCGCATGACGACCTTCAAGAGGAAAAGCACTACAAAGAAGGCGAGTTGCTTGCTGTCAGGCACCGACTCGAACGCGGCATTGAAGGCCGGGTAGAGGCACACTATGATCGTTTCAACGATTATGACACCCTTCCAGATGCGAGCGTGAGCTGATAATCGCGGCGTATTCGTGAGTGTTCGCCATCCAATGACGGCGACAAATAGTGTAAAGAACAAGATCGTGAAAACTCCGGCGGTGAGCACGCACGCGAACGGAATAGGGAATATCCAAACGGTGCTAACAGCCAGAAGAGAACCAAAATACGCTCCTGTTGTAGAAAGCGTGATCACCAGTGCTTGCTTTCTCGACACTTTGAGCGGCGCGAGAAAGATGACACCTTGCTGGATGTAGCTGAGCGTGAGCACCATGAAAATGATTGTGGACCGGATGAACCATCGATAGTTGGCTTGCCAACCGGACTGTGGCGGGTCGAGAGGGACCAATTCTTGCAGCAGCACGAAGGTCAAGATCGGCAGTGGTGTTATGATACATACTATTAGGACGCGAAATAGCGTTGCCGAGTGTAGATAGCGCTCAAGCGCCCGAGCACGTCTACCTGTGTAGGCTCCGTGACGACTAACTTGAAGGCGCTCCCACGTTGAATAAAAGCGGCTGAGGACCAGGTAAACGCGACGGAAAAGACTGGCAACGCTAGCTTTCACCGGGACGTGCATATGGGTGCTTGACAGTGCACGAGATTCTGATGATGCAGAAACTAGCAGGATGTCTGCGTTTTTGGGATAAAATTAGTTTGACTTAGAAACGGGTAGGCGTTTGGTCGTCTCAGCTTTTTACAGTACCCAGGTGGCGTTAAGATGAATGTATTTTCGGACCCTTGTCATTATCACTGCAGACTAACGTGAAATCCCATTTTGCACCGCTTCTTTACTTGGAGCCCGGTATAGATCAACGTTTTCATTTTTTGTAGATTCTCCCTTGGAATGCTATTCAGCGACCATACTGTTCAGAAACTATCATGTTGATAAAAACCGACAGCATATGAAGCGGTTGGCGGGACCCCAGGGTCCATGGCTTTCATAATATACCGGTACTTGGTAAGTATTGTGAAAGACGTAGCACTTGGTTTTGCGTCGGCGATAGTACGCTTCAAATGGCATTGACGTGTCGATCCATTTGTCAACCTCATGTTTTAGCTTTTCATAGCACTGTCTGTGAGCTGACTGCCTGACACCCACGACGCGCAAAATCCTGTAGCCCCAAACCAAGAAACTAAGTAATACCCTCTGTCTTCGATCGTAATTTGCCTCGTAATTTACAGTGGCCGATGAGTCGCGCGAGGAGTTGTGAACTCTCCAGTTGAACTCGTTTGATTACAGGTCAGAATGGTTTAATGTGAGGTTTTAGAGGATGTTTGGTGCACATATTACTGAAGTAAGTACAGATGAGAGAGTGAATAAGGAACGCCTGATATATAACAAATCTCAAGTGGTATGAAACGATTAGGGAGCATAAATTGATGTTAGTTCCACAAATTATAGCAGAATCTCATGAATACTTGGCAGTGCTTTTCCTAGAAGGTAATTTTTGTTGGACAGCATCAACTGTGTTTAGAATTATTAGGACGTGTTGTTGATGCTTCAATTTGTCACCGCTGTCAGACCGACTCGCAGTGGGATACATTACTTGTTACTATTACGAAAGCTGGTAGAAAAAATGGAGCGTTCCTGCGTCATCTTGACGAATAGCGATCTTGTTGGTGGCAACTGCATACGCCAGTGATTCTGTAGGAAGATTTGCTATGACAGCGGCGGCCGCTGCGCCAGCGGTCACACCGGCGGCCACAGCGGTAGTGACCGCACTTGTCGGGAGTGCAAATGCTTCAGGGTAAGCTAATTGGATTGCATTCCTGCATGGTTCGATATCTTGATAGTGGTCGAAGTGAAAAATCCATCGGTGGCAGCCTTCTCCGGCGTCGCGACGTGCGCGGCCCCTCATTCCAAATGTTGCTATCGCGTCACAAACTGTACCAACAGCAAACTGACCTTGCCAATTCGGATTGAAGCGCAAGACCAGAAGAGCATCTTCATCAGTTCGATCAAGCTCTTTCTCAAGAACTTGGCGCTGCTCGTCACTCAATCCGATCAACGACTGTGTCAGCTTCGCGGCATTTACAGGAAGAAAGTGCGGGTCCGATGCGCTGTTTCTTTCACTCGGGCGGGTGCCTGTTGCTTCGTGTTTATCGGGTTCATGACGCATCTACATGAAGTCAAGATCAAGCATAATTAGACTTGTTCCTCGCCATTCGCCAGCACGGAAATCATATGCGCCACCTCAGTCATCGCCTTCTTCTTCTTGCTGGTTCTTTGCTTCTTCGTTGGCATGGGAAAGGGAAATCAAGTTTGAAAGGAAAGTGTTGAATACACATGTTTAAATCATACGAGCGCACCAGTCCCGCTCATCGTTCGCTCTCCTTCGCATATAAGAGCATCTAGCGTACCCCTAGACACCCTCAGAGACAGTGATGATGTACTTTACAATTTGTACATGTACATACTTGAAGTACATGTACTGTACATACTGTGTGCCACACAGTGTACACAGTGTGGTACAGTATGTAAATACCCGTCTCCCGAAGACTCGTAAAGCTCAAAGGCGACCTGGAATATCCGCCGATTTGCGAGGTCGCAGACACAGACATGTGTTCTGGGTACCAGTATACCGTATAATACGGATCCAGTGCTACACATGTAAAAAGTTCATCTCTAGTATTAAATGCATAAACAGTCGGTGACTTCTTACAGACGTAAAAAGTCTATGTCCCTGCGCGCCAACCGTTTCGGTTGCGCGCCAAAATGTCCTCCGTCCGTCATATTCGCAAAAATGACGCGGCGACCAAAGAACAAAAATAGAGTAAAACTACGCGTGCTTTCTCGCCTGGACGAGTCCACCTCAATAACCGCATCAGCGGACGCTGTTGACGTGCATCGCTCCACTATCTAC